>JAQBSW010005130.1:0-60798 GCA_029291075.1 Eudiplozoon nipponicum | reverse complement strand
ACGAACATTAACTGTTTGCAGCTTTCGCCACATATACGTATATAGGCAATACAATTTAACAAAAATTGATTGCGCAATCAATACATGTAGCTTACACTTTACATTAGCCAAATGTAACATTTTTTATATTTTATATTCATGATTTCCTTTCGTGGGTGATCAATTATCACTCTCATTTGCGGAATGATTCGATTGATCCTCATTGCAAAGTATTTGCTGAGTTGAGCTTCATGGTGATTCGTCCCAAAACCAGATTGTCAGTATTGTACTTTTTGTTATTAGATTTCTGAAGAACCGAAACATTAACCAGCGTATATGAGGTCGTACTTCATTTCAAATGGCTAGTGAAAATAATGATGAAGCCATCGGAGATAAGAGACCAATCAGCACTCAGCCACCACGATAATTGCGGAACTGAGAGTACTACACGACCATCCATGAAATAAAATCGTGGATATGTTAAATATGGTTATCGCACTGAGCGACGAAGAAACTTTTCATATGAATGTTTTATTTAAATACATCTGGGATTGACCGCCATGTCATCATTAGCACAATGTCCAGAATACACTTAGAACAAGATCAAGATTTTATGTTAAAAAAAATGAATACAAGCCATCCAAAAATGTTCCACATGCCATTTTGCTTAGTTTGTCATGATTCTTAAAGAATCCTTAGAAAACACTCATCCGAAATCAACCTACTTTAGTTTTAATATCTTATTTCCGAAGAAGCTAAGCTAAATAGTTGCTTTCCGCATACATGATGAGAAACTACAAGTAATCTGCTCTCATAGTTACACGAAGATACAGTAAATAGAAGTTGGTGTGAAAGAACTCCAACATCAGACGGGATAACAAATTAATAAGTAAAGTTAACGTTGCACGAAGTATAATACTCATAGGATATGAATATAAACATATATCACATACTCATATATGATGTTCATTCGTTAACTTCAACTATGACTTCTCTTCTTTTTAGACAAAAAGACATTTCTTACTCGTTCAACAATTTCATCCTGGTATTATACTTCAGATGGTTGATTTTCCGAATTATTAAGACCCGTATTCGTTAACTCGTACCTCATTTCCAGTGGTCAGTATGAACAATGTTGAAGCATTCGGAAGAAAGGGACGAATCCGCACCCAACCAAAACGGATGCGTACTTGGAAATGGGAATCAATAGGATCTTTGCGAAACTGATAGTGTAAAGTAACAACACGCGAACGCAACTTGGTGAGAAGCGACATATGAAGCTCGCACTGCGCACCAATCATTCAAATTATCTAAATATATAATGCTTGCACGAATCAAGCTACAATTTGTTCTTCACCGGGCTTCCTATGTTGTTCACTTATTTCTGTTATTGTATTTTGAAATTATCTTAATGGCGACATCTGGTATCTAACCATCTTGTCGATCGGCCGATGTTAGCTGATCTACAATTTACAATGGCAATGGTGAGCCAAATAACCAGTTGTAGCGGCGAAGAATACATCCCTATAGAAAGACACATGAATGGTCACAACATATATGTCATATTAATGATATTTTGCTTGTTCTTAAAAACTGGGCGCAGTCACGAACACTTCTTCAACGTTTCAATAAAATTCACAACGATATCAGCTTGACGCCAGAGCGCCAGAAAGGCGTGTCTACCGTGTTCATACATACTAATACAGAAAGAGGTAAATGGTAAAAAATAACATCTGATAACCTAGTATTTACAGTACAAAAAATATCAAAGCAAAAACGATCTGTATTCTTATAGCTATCAAAGACATCTGATTGAGTCAATTGTTAAAAGAAATAATTGTATAGGATCAGAAAAGCAATTCAATTAAAAATGCCATTTAAAGGCGAAGCCGTTTCCATAACAAAGAAAAAGAAAGTTGAAGCAACTTTAACACGAACATTTAATGCAGCTAAACTACGAACGTTGTTGACGGTACCTCGCTTACCCTTACCAGAAATTAATGTAAGCCTAAAAAACTTTCTTTTTTATACAGCTCATAATTTGTGGATCCACTTAAGTGGGTCGATCGCAAAGACATCGATCCTGAAGTGTAGGTGATGCACACAAATAATTGGTCATTCATGTACACATATGAGATTGGTACTATGAATTAAATTAAAGCTGGCATTAAAAAGATGTTAATTTTGTAGGTTCTTAGTAATTATCAAAAACAAATATAAGTAATTTAAGATACTTTATGCATATCAATATTTTTTATCGTTTATTAATCAAACATTATCACAGATTAGGCTCCAGACATATATTATCATACTTCTACTGTGTCTAAGTACACACAATCTACAAAGAGCCAGTGGGAAATACGGAAACCAATATAACATAAACAAAGCTAATAAAAGTTTTTAAAATATCCCTAAAATACGATTCGGTATCATACATATTTGTAAATTTAAATGCAGTCCAACCATTTTATTTAATAGAACAGTCGTCGGAAACCTCTTAACGGGCAACTAAATTCGCTAACGAAACAGAGGACGTCAGAAACAGGCGGTTAATTCTCGAAAACTACACATCTGCGATTTTGAAAAAAGTTCAACGAAATTATTATTTATTATACAGCTTTCTGAAAAATATGATAGAATATTTTAAACCTGTGAAACCCATTCACGAAGGGCGTATTCAAGTGCAGTTCATGAGAGATTAAACGAACATGCACATGTTCCATGCCTTAAAAGGCAACCAAAAAATTCGTCAACTTAATAGTACAATGACATTTTAAAAGAAAGTCTATATACTAGGACCATAAAGGAAGCCTGCAAAACAACGAACGAATACTGATACTCAGTTGTTTTGATATCAAGCTTCCTTCAGAACATGCGTCAGCATGGGAATTGTTGGTAATGATCGCAATGAGTAAACTGAGAACAATAAATAAAATTAAAGCCAAATGATTTCCGCAAAGATGCATGATGATGAGCAAACAGGATAAAGCTTGCCAGTCGTTAACTATCGCTGTCAACAATTTGTGTACAAATTAAAACTGTTCTCAGCGATAAATTACAGCACTTCTATTTATATAAAACAAAACGGATATATAGTAACTGAAAGCGAGAATTAACAATAATAACCCGTTTATGACCATTTGTCTGTAATTGAAATATTATGCATGCCATAAAAAATTTAGCTCATGTTACTCAATGGGTCCTCAGACATAAGCCTGATTTGAAGGATACGTTAAATTTTTCACTTTATATCAATAAAGATTGCGATCTTCATCTATACATATACATTAGACAGTATAAACTAAGTGCTGTGTAATGTAGACGGATTTCATGCGTATTGGGACCACTTCAAGTAGTCTAGAATTTTGCCACGGATAGGACTCTAACCTAGGTACGTCTGCTTCGTAGTCTGTGACTCTAAACACGGCCATCCTTCTTAAGTGCTTAATTGATAATGATATATATATATATATATATACATATATATATATATATATATATATATATATATATAGTTGGAATGGTGTTTATATCTAGCGCGTAACCATAATTTAAATAATTGTTATCAATAAATATTTTGACTATTCACTTAACAATTCAGAAAGGCCATTATATACACACAGAGCGGTGACGAGCGAAACTAGTTGCAGAACAGCAAAATTAGTAACAGTCGCACATACTGACGTTAATCGCCTTTAATGGTCAAGACTGTGCAGAAATTTCATATATCATTTAATCAGTTACATAACATAGCACAACTACCAAAAAGTACAAGCACGTCTTTAAATCAAGTTTTCGAGCTTGAAGTAAACACCAATGTCATTGTATTTAACCAGTCGTCGAACAAAATAGCAAAACTACCGCCAGTCTCACGCCATGACATCTTCCATCTTCATTGTTTATCACTAAAGCTCTTACAAATAAAATCATGGTGGTTCTTCTGTTGTGCGCCTGATTTAGAAAAAAACGAGTTTATTAAAAAAACCACAAGTTTACCTTTAAAATTCTCCATTTGCTTTCCTAATAATTTCTCGAAGTTTCGTTTTTATAATCGTTAGCACGAGCCGCGCAAACAAACCATTTCCTAAATGAGATTTTAATATTTCACATTTCGCTGGGACAAACTAATTCAAATATTGCAGATACTTACCTTAAAGACATTTCTTGAATATTGAAATCGAGTGGTTGTCTGCTAATTAAGAAAGCCCAAGAATTCAAAAACTCAAAAAGAATCAGCACATTTTAATTTTGATGTCACGAAAATTGAAAATCGTTTTTCTGGTTCGATTAATTCAAAAATAAATGTCAGTAAATTCGAATTAATAGACATTATTAAGAAGGACTGCACGATTTAATGCGGTCCAAACTGGATAAAATAGTAAACAAGAATATGATGAGGCGAATTCCAGTTTAGATATGTTAGATGGCAAAATGTCAGGCTGACAGGCACTGGAAACAAACGAAAATGCCCAAAAGTCACATTTGCTTATCAGACTAAAAAAATAAGAACACGGAAACAAAACGGAATATCTTCAATAAACATCAAAAATCAAATAGATTAAACGCAGTTTGTAGAATTGTGCATTAGCTAAACAGGTCAAGCGATCGAAAAATTATGCATAAAACAGGACACTCTGGCTAATTCAAAAGAGCTAAATTAAAACAAACACTGAGTTGAACTAAACAGTCGTCATCGTGAATAAGAATTGGTGCAGTATGTCAAAAATGAAATCAATTGCATTCGTTTTGTATCAACTCCATAAATTGCTATGTTAAACAAATAAATTATTTCTTACAAATTGTTACGGTGGATGTTAATGGTTTATCTATGCCCATGGTAATTCATTTAAGTTACCAACACACGAAGTCAGACCATTACGGATATTTTGAATCATCTGATTTCTGTTTTTGATTTTGTCGTTGTGACTATAAGTACCGTGGTTACGTCGAATATCCTCGGCTGGATAGATAAATAGACGTTTGATTTTGTGTGGAGACTAAAAAGTAATTTTTAAAAAAGTGTCACGGTAGATAATGTAATAAGACATTTACTAGTATTTGCAGACAAGACTCTAATGAAAAACTGTCATAAACGTGAGGCTTGATGATAACAAGTGATAACTACTGTCGTTTGCTTAGAAACCTTCAGAGTGCAGATGAATGCAATTAAGGCAAAACAAATAAAATCCGTATTCATAGTCCAATCGAAAAACAACTGCATTTGCCAAGGACATTTTATAAGATCAGAAAATAATATGAATTCCAGTAAAATTATGAAACAGTTTAGAAAGAAGTCTGACTAGACGGACAGCAAAATTTAAAAATAATTAGGCCTAATGTAATGTAGATATTAGATATATTTCCAATTGTCTAAAAATCTAGTTAATTTTAATTTATTTAAAATAATAAAATGTAACCTACTTTTATCCTGTCGCAAATTGAAATAATAATGCTATAAAAATAATTAAAATCAAATAGTATTGGACGTATTTCAATTTTATGATTCACGAGCTTTGTGAAAAGTTCTTTATAATAAAAAATTGTGCATGCATCTTTATTTAGCAAAACCAGATATATGATATCAGCACGACACTCTTTGCCCTGGGGTAATAGGCTAGACCAACTAAAATATAAAAAGAGCAAAATTAAGCCATTGCATTAACAGAAATCTTCAAAATAAAAAAATCGCAAATGAAGCAGACGATTGTATTTGAAGCTCAATGTAGCGCGTAAAATCTAAATTAATTATGAACTTAATTAATTGATCAAAATAAAACGGGCAAAATTTCCACATTGCTGGGACAAACTAGGTATGTCAAAGTATCTTTTTCAGTTTCCTTTGATGTGTGTTTTTACTGCATAATACAAAAATGTTTCGATAATAGAATGTTGTCTACGCCATTGTAGAGATATAAGCGAAACAAAAAGAGTTAAGATTTAAAAAATATCAAAAACTATTAAACACAAGGAAAGCGCAGGAAAACAATAATACTAAGCGATGTAATCAGTTTTATCGAAAGCCACTTAACAAGTGAGCAACAGTCAAATTTAAAAATCTTATCGAGTTTTCTTGTAAACAACATAACGAATAATTATCAGCGTTAAATCGTAATTTTGCCTACCCTAATTTCTGTTCTTTTTATTTCCGACACCGCATGGCCAGATTTAATATTTTTCGATGACTCAGAAGATCCGGTGCTCACTGACGTCGGTTGATCATCGTCTTCTTTATCGGAATCTTCAAGGCCATATTTCGAGAAATGCTTTACCTCGAAAATCCAAGATCCGGTCTCAGGAATATATTCAACAAAGCTATAATTAAAAAGCACAAGCCATAAAATGTAAAAGCGTGTAACAATGACACATCATTGCAACATTAACAAGGGTAAAATAAAAAATCTAAATAATTAGTAATTGATAATCAAAAACGGTGTATTTAGACTTGAATTTTTCTGGACTAGATACGCTGAAAGGATGAAAGTGTGGCAGCTGAAGTTTATCATTTATTTGTGAAACAAATCCGATAAATACAATTAATCAAACTATAAACAGAGCAAGTTTATAACCGATCAAACGTGTCGTTTTGATAAGTGTGAAAACCATTCAGTGTCATACCTATTCACAGGTAGTAAATCCGTATAAACATTTTAAAACGCGTCTCCAGCCTACATATGAGTTATGAATATGAAATGCAAAAGTATCTCTTAAAACTCGCAACGCTTCAGGTCCCAGTGAACTGCTACTTAACTTATTTAGGGATATCAATGAAATAATTTATAACAAGATGTCTAATTTATCCATTATTATATGGTGTAAGGAGATCGTGTCGACCATCATAACTTCTCTTAAAAAACCTCGGCTATCTAATGCAGCCTCTATATATCGTCGAAAGCCAATTTAATCAAGAACGAGGTTGTACATATCATATTTTACATTAAGGCAGGTATCTGGACAGCGACACGTATAAACGCATTTACTCATGAAATCGACCTAGAAGGGAAAAAATCATAGGAGCTCTTTTCACAGCTACTTTTGTTCGCAACAGATTCGAAAATACGTTATCAAAACTTTACTACCAACAGTAGCACCCGATAATGATTTTCACATTTTCCATTTTTTATCAATTTCATGTTAGATTCCATAATAAAAATAGATTAGCATTCATCGTTCCGTCATTCGTTATTAAAATTACCCCCATGAAATTTAAGTTATTTCTACAAAATCACGCATTACTCACTTCAGCCCCCTCGGTATTCGTTTGAGGATTTAGTCATAGTTGACAGGTAGCTGTGTCAGTAGTGAACCGGGCTGTGACAATCACGTTAAAGATTTCAAGTAGAATCTCATTAAATTGCCTATTAGGACAGAATTGAATGCGATGTTCGGTCGTATTTTATAAAGGGATATAGTGATAACCAGTTTTGCCGAAGGCAGTTTGCTTTAAAACTGATATGGTATATAATGGTGCTGGTAGAGTTCTAGGTTGTCTCAATTCTGTTACCTAGGTAAGTATCTCCATCTGATTTAGAACCTCCCATTCATAAATCACTTTCTATTAGTACTTTTTGATGGTTTTGAACTATTGTGAGTGACTTTATTTATCAATTTTTTTAAATTATTGATTTAAATATATTTGTTTCATGGGCAATGGAAGTTGCAATGTAGCTTTAGTGCCAGTGTCGCCTTGCCTTGATGTTCACATGGTTTAGAAGAGTATTGCCTGGAAATATGTGGCTTGATTTTTTCTGGATTGTCTAGGTAGGTCTCTGCCCAAATTCTAGTTCGACCCAATTCGAAATCATTATATTTTTTTATTTAGTTTTAATTATTGTCAACATTTAAAGAAGACGATTTATGATTTTTCTAATAGTTATGCCGAAGTGATGCATGTTCGTTTAAATATTGTCTTATTGCTGTTCCTGAAGACAATGGTAAACCTTCATGCTAAAGTAGAATGTAAATATTTATGTTAAATAAAACAGAAAATTCAATAAACAATAAAATGAGAAGAAATTGTTAATTTTCGGCTCTAATGTGGCACAATATTTCTTTAATACAAAACATCACATTTATTCAATTTTAAAACTATATATTATTTAATTAAATCAAGTGTGCGGACTTTAGATAGATACAAATCCGATTTTAATTAACTAGACAAGAAACTGGCCGAAATAATATTCGTCGCACAAACAGACACATTTCTGCTTTCTGTGATTTTCATCAGAGCACGACAGCCAAAAATGCATGTTAAATTACTACAATTAAAATAACAATGATTGCGCGGGTGGTAGTAATAAATCATTAAATCAAGTTTGGGAGCTTTCAGTAAGCTGCAATCACATTGTATTTAAACAATCGTCGACCATCATAGATAACGTGACTGACGGTAGTTGTGTTATGGTGTTTGACGACTGGTTAAATACAATGGCATTGTTATTTATTTCAAGCTCACAAACATGAGTTGAAGAAAGCATATATAAGGTTTGTGGCTCTTACATATAGACGTCTTGCGTAAATGGAACCTAATTACTCGAGAAACAACCCTAAAAACTCACTTTGCATCCATGCGACGTGTTGCCTGTTTGAGACGCGCTTCAAAGCCCATCAAGCCGAGCCGTTCTGGTGATTTTATCGGATCTCGAGTGCACTTGTCAGTGGGCCAAATACCCTCCAAACAAATCTCAGCGTGTCGATTTAGCCCGTATCCGACTGGTGGCTTCAATTTATCATCAGGATAAACTGTAACCTCACGATGACGAATTTGTACCACGCTATCTAAGTCAATATTTGTGATATCCGTTTCATCAGGGAAGACTATACGACCTACGTTCTGTATGAAAAAATAACATCAAAAGTATAACATGGGAAAGTAAAATAACATTTGCGATCCAATGCAATTAATTATATGTAAATTACTGGATCAACAAGCAAAATAATTGATCCGACAAGTAATTGTTAGGGCTACTATTATGCTAAGAATTAGTTAAACGGACAATCACTGCCAGATATTGTTTAATTTCAATAGTTGAAAGAAGCAAAAAGAAGTAGCATAAACTGTTTACTTCTGTGGACAAAGTTCATTTTTGAAAATAAAATAATTAGTTTTTTGAAAAACAGAAATTACAGAATTTTAAAAGTTATCATCAAAGACAGCAATAAAACGGACCTCAGAAACAGATGCTTCACTGTCGCATAAATATAAAGAAAGAAAATTGATTAAAATAAAATAAGAGATTTTTTAAATAACAAAAATAATAAATTTCAATAAAACAACTTATAAAGGAGTGATTTATGGAGGGGAATATATTTAAAAAAGGTGAATTGCGCCCTATAAGCAGATTCCGTTATAATTACCAATACATGTCTCATCTAGACGGGACTTAGGTTCCGTCACATTATTGGTCATTGATAAATATTCCTTTCCCGTTTTCGACGTTCTCGCAGCGCTGCTTTAACGATTGAGTGACACAGCGCAGGTTCCACCGGGCATATTGGTGAAAACGTAATTTTGCTCCGATATACGGACAAAAATGTGTAGAGCTCATGTAGGCCATATTGATGGTGTAACCTTAACTTAAGGGTGTTGTGTTGAAGCATAGTTTGCTTCACTTTAGTGTGTTATTTAGGTAAATATACTCATAATAACTAGACCATCCCTTTTATAAATCATTATTCTTTAATAACATGTTTACCTAAGTAATTATCTATTATTATTACCTTAATTTTTTTCTTATGGTTATATTGCTGTGAAACATTTCTTACTAATGGCTTTTGTATTGTTGTGCATGACCAAAGTTAGCTCGTTCGGGTTCTTTAGTGTCTATGGTGCAATAGCCTTATGGCCCTGGTGCTAAAGATTTGCTATATAGACGTATTTGCACTCTGTAAAACCATGGTTTTCAGAGATGTTGACATTGTAAATACGATGGTGCAGTCGAATAAGTATTATTTGTCGTAGCAGAACCCAGAGGCCTCAAGGCACTAAAACGCAAAAGGATTTATCGTCCGGTGTTCACTCTTAGTCTCATTAGTCTGAGGTTGATAAATAGCAGCTTTGAAATGCTTTATGTACAGATTCTAGCACCATCGGTGAAATTGCTTAGGTCCCAACTATGTACCCTGATCGGTGACAGTAACCTAGGGTGTATTAATTCGATTGAGCCAGTGTTCTTCCACATTCTTTGTTGTAATTTGTATTACCGATACAAATTCGAGTCACTAGGTAAATTAATCGATAGTTAAATACCTAGTGACCTCTAATGCACTAAAGCTTTGTGATTGTAATAGACTATTATAAAATGTCTAAGCTTTCGTACAGTCCATTGTACTACTAGTAGTTCCGTTTCGATGACTATATGTCTGATTTGTTTTCTCGAGCGTTTATCATAACTCGTAATACAGCCCCGTTCAATAATCTGTTGCGCCGGTCAAAATAGATATATGCCTCCTATCTGGGAGATCAAAATAGTGATTTTTACATATTTATGGTTCCATTAGAAAATTGCTGTTTGTGACTACTCTGACCACCGGAACAGTGATCTATTACTGGTTAGCTTAGAAAAGGGCTGATGATTGGCAGTCAACCTCGCGAGATATGATCTCCACATATTCATTATGCCCATAAAGCGGCTCAATTGTTTCCTATTAGTGGTCACCGGATAATCCGTGATGAAGTGTAGGTTCGAATTTAATGATATACCGCCACCTGCTGAAACTAAGTGATCTAGCAACCGCACTGGGCGACCCACCGCCATTCTACGGCGGTGGACGCTCGAATCTAAAGACATTTCTATCTATTGATACTGTACGATCCAGGAGCCCCACTAGGTGAAATATCGCATGTCTACGGCGCGGTTCAACATACTTTGCAACCCAACATGCAATAGTCAATGTACGGTGCAGTACAGTCCATTATTCTTTTTGATACTTAAGGTGTTCTTTATAATATGGGGTAAAACAGTGAATTGAAAATGACCTTGGTTCCGTACAACAATTTTTTTGCAGTCTTCGAACTCGATGCCAATTTGTTAAAAGCTATGCTTACGCCAAACACGATGAATCATAAGCTGTCAACTAGCTGCAGGAACAGATCATTCCGAGCAGACAATAGATACGGGTCAGGTGTCATCATGGCATTTAGTTGCTGAAAAGTAGTCGCAAATCGGTGCGAACCATACATAACGTATTTCATGAGAGTTCTAACCACATATGCCGATAGTTCTTGAATACCAAATTCTATCGTCTCTCGGGTTTCAGAAACTTCCTCCCCTATTCGAGTTGGATTTCATTTAAAATGAAATTAAATTCGCTACCATGTTTTTCCGCCAGCCCCACCTGCATATCACGGAAAGCAGCAATGACAACTGCATAATTAAGCACAATTGGTCTGTTTGATTGCAGGGAAATCACTTACATCAGTTGTGTATTAGGTATCCCAGAACTGAGTTCAAATAATGCGCCACCCTAAAAGATATACTACTATATATCATATTTTGGTTTGGTGCGGGTGACTTGCTTTTTGACGTAGTTTAACTTTAATAGACATCCTTACATGTCTCAATGTTTCCTCGACCTCTTTTACCTTACAGGTGATCTGATTCTGAGCAGACCGTATTGTGCAATTTTATCCTAATTATGAACATCAGTAGTTCGTTGAAACATGACAGCACATCAGCTATACCTGCTTGGCAGGTGACGGACCCTGTTGCTACCTCGAAATATCCCTTCTCACGGAGAAAAATATTGACATTGATGCCAAAATATTGATGTAGTAATCACAGCTCCCGGTATGCTTGCACGTAACAAGCAGCCGCCTGCACTCAAGAACCTGCTATACATGACGAGAAGAATTACCTTAGGTAAGGTCGCATCTGCTGGTATGGGGTTATGGTGTCGTTAACCACATTGTGGCGAATTTTGTACACCATTGGTATTTTCTTCCGCGCCATCAGGTTTCCTCGGCACAGCGCCATATATGGCAGCATTAAGCAAAATAAGGTTGATGAAATTTTGCGATTGCAAACCTGGCAACAAAGTTAGCTTAGACAGCCACCCATTGTATCTAAAAGAAGCTTACTTGAGAGTAGATTCTGATTCTGGTGGAAAACTAATATATATGCAATTGTGTATTAGGTTTTGCGCACCTAGTGATCAATTAATTCAAATATGACCAACAAGTCAATGAGTTGCGGCTGGCGGTAGTTTTGTTATGTTGTTCGACGACTGGTTAAATACAATGACATTCGTGTTTACTTCAAGCTCGCAAACTTGATTTAAGGAATTGTTACCACCACCCGCGCAAACAATTATTGTTAAATTGTTTTGCCTATATATGTATATGTGGCGAAAGCTACAAACAGTTAATGTTCGTGACTGCATAGAAATTGTGCAGCCGACATTTCCAGTCAAGTTCAATGTATGCGAGACTGCTAGAGGTGAGAGCCGCATATCTAAATTTGATTTCCATATATATTCAATGCAGTTTGATCCTCGATAGTCAGTTTGCCGTCGTACTCTGATGATGATCAAGGAAGGTCGAAACGCGTCAGTGCGTTGCGGCTGGCGGTAGTTTTGTTATGTTGTTCTACGACTGGTTAAATACAATGGGATTGGTGTTTACTTCAAGCTCGCAAACTTGATTTAAAGAAAGGTTCAACTAAAGACAGAATTTTAACTAATTTGTTACTATGTGCGCAAAAAAAATACAAACTTGGTCGTAGATTTTCTTTAAAATTCCGAAAATCAACTGAAACTTGACAATTTCAATTAGGCAGCCAGTGGAATCATTAGACATTTTTTTAATCGGCCATGTGATTTTGAAATCTTATGTGGGTCCCCTCATAGTTAAAATACCTGTTTTATCAAGGCGAAATCTAATTCTGCTCTGCTTCTTAAAAAATAGCACTGAGGCCACATTGATTCGACACATTTTCCTTTATTAAATAAATTTATTTATAGGATGTTGTATGCAGAAGCCATGCCTCTTTCGTAAAATAGTTTTACGTAATAATTATCGGTCTGTTCGATTGCAGGGAAATCACTTACATCAATTGTGTATTAGGTATCCCAGAACTGAGTTCAAATAATGCGCCACCATAAAAGATATACTATTTTATATCATACTTTGGTTTGGTGCGGGTGACTTTCTTTTTGACGTAGTTTGACTTTAATAGTCATCCTTTCATGTCTCAATGTTTCCTCGACCTTTTTTACCTTCCAGGCCATCTGATTCTGAGCAGACCGTATTGTGCAAATTTATCTTAATAATGAACATCAGTAGTTCCTTGATACATGGCAGCACATCAGCTACACCTGCTTTGTATGAAGAAGGCATGCCTCTTTCGTTAAATAGTTTTACGTAATATTTATTATATTATAACTGCCTGGATCCAGAATTCTTTTCAATGTACCTTAACTTTAGTCTTGTATTTTTTAGAGAAAATTATATTGAATCCACATCTGCCCTAAATAGAGCTATTGGCGCATTTAAATACTCAAAGTTGGCTAATGTTACAGGTCAAATCTATTTCAAGTAAAGAAACGAACCTAGAAACATATTGAAATGAGGCAATTTAGACCTATACAAGACAGCATCATTATCAAGTCAGATTTAAAGCAATGTGACATCGAAAATACTGCTTCCTTGTAGTTTTCATTGTATCACTCCTTATACAAGACCAATCTCTGTCCAAATAAAGAAAAGAGTTCAAATCGATGACATATGAAGCTGGATTACCATCCAAAAAATATGGTGGCGCACACAACCAAAATTAATTCAGGTAGAATTTATACCTTTTTGTCATGTTTTTTTTCTTACGCAAATCCGACACTAACTGAACATTTAAGCTGTAAGCTAACATGAAACGTGAACGAGACAGGGCAGCTGATCGAGCCTTATTTGATTGTCAAACGTGGAACACTTGACGACCGATTAAAGCATGTTTGTCGATATCTACGTTTCTTATTCGTTAAAATTATTCTCAAACGATGGTGATAGAAATTCTGTAATAATAAAACTGCAGTGAGATAATCTGCTTCTACATTATTGGCGAATTCTGGAAGTTTTTGCGATTTATTTATTTACCTGGTTAATCAAATTTCCTGAGTTATTGATACATACATCAAGCAAAATATGTGAACCTCTCTGCTTCTTCTAGATCCTCACCTTGAAGCCGCAGGTAAATAGAATGATGGGTGATCCTGGAGAGGGGGCGAACTTTATACCAAGATTCGGACCTGCAATTTTTTTCAAGATGATCTTTGTATAATCTCGATAATAATACATTATCGTCCGCATATTCAAGGTCGACTAATCGAGAACGAATTCAATTTCTGAAAATTGAATGAATGGAAGTATATAGTTCCTAACGAAATGTATTAATTAAAAATTGTCGGCGATGAGAATTGAAGCAGGTTTCCACTGAGAACAATCTTTAAATTACTCTGCTCACCTTTAAAAATAACATATTTTATCGGTTATTTGATTTTTGCTCTAATCATCTATCCTTTATCTAACCATATTTCTTTTCGGTATTGTTGAGCGAAAAAGTTGGATAAATGTCATCAGCATCATTGTCATGCACAGCGATACAAAAGCCATTGGTATCTAATGCTTCACTGCTACATAACCATAAGAATAACAAAAAAACTAGAACATTTATAATAATAACAAATATAATAAATTAAGCAAAAAATATTAAAGATTTATGTGTAGGACCAGTTATTATAGGTATATTTATCTACATAACACACATGCGAGGCAAACTAACTCTCTACACAACACCACTATGGCCAAGTCAGATTTAGGGCAAGGCAGCATTGGCATCACAGCTTCCGTGCAGGTTCCACTTTCTTTTTAAAAATGATTCAAATTCAACATTCAGACTATGCATAAAATGTCATCTAATTATTGTAGGAGTATTATTATTAGACGAGAGAGCAAGAATTTGGCGCGTATTCATATGTAATCATTTTTAACAGTTGAAGAGGGACTACAAAAAAACTGACGCAAACTATAAATCTAAGGAATTTTCTGTTTAATAAAATAATACTACTGAAATACAAAGGCAAAACAAAAATATTACTATTGCCAAGTAACACTTACCCGACGACCAATCACAAAGTTCGACACAATACACCGACCGTCTGAGTCTACCATATGTGCGAGTTCTTCCAGACTGGGTAAAGTAAAGTATCCTACCTTGGTCAGTCGGATGCCTGCAGGATGTGAATTTAGCTGTTTATTCTCACGTTTATCCTCCACATCGCTCTCATCTAGTTTTTGCTCTTCAGGTTTAATTGCAATATTGCCACTTGTATCTCCACCGCCATATAAATTATTTTTATTAGCAGGAAATCCCACAGAACCAAGAGGACTAGCTGATTCACTGTTGGGCGACGTATTCTTTTGAGGTGTACGCCCTGGAGTTCCTGAATTTGAACTAAGAAAATATGACGAATTTAAGGTATTGTTTGAAGCCTGAAAACCACTAGGCGACGAAACATCCAATGAAGCATAGTTTCGATTACTGGCGTTCCCATCAGACCCAGATGTCGGAGTACCGGATGACGTCGAGGAACAGTAATTAACCTGAGATGGAGAACGGTTTGATTGATTACTACGGGCGCCCGTAAGTTCGTAGGTAGGTGACGCAGGTCTGACCGGGCTTCTATTATGAGGACTGTTGTCCGGAGTAGTAAGTTGACTGCCATCACTTGCAGCAATTATTCGATTAGCAGACATTGATCGTCTCTAATGTATATAAATGCGTAAAGTATCAGAAATATAAGAAAAATGAACACAAATTTAGTAACTAAGACATGCGGGCACCCATTTGATCATAATCACGAAATGTGTAGCTTTCACCAACAAAACTAAACTGCCGAAAATTAAAGCCTTACTGCATCCATTGGCAAAATAAATTACAGAAGCATTATTAGATCACAAATCTTACTAATTTCAATCTCGATGACACATTTTTCGAAATATATACGAAAGACAATTTGAAATAAATCATCACAAAACCTAACATCATCGACAGCAATCCAAAAGTCGTTAGTACCTTATGTTTCACAGCTATATAACCATAAAAAGAATAACGAAAAATAAGAAAATCTTTTAATCATGCAAAAATAATAATTTACGTACACTAAATAAGTAATTTATGAGGATAATCTAGTTACTGAGTATATATACCTTGATAACACAGAAGAGACACAAACCAAACACACACAAAACAAAAACTGTTAAGTTAGCTTTAAGACAAGGCAGCATTGACAATACAGTTCTCCTGCGGTTTTCACAGAATCACGTCGTAAACACAACCAAACATTGCAGCTAACTCCGCCAAACAAAGTAAATAAAAATAAAAAGACATTTGAAATCTGCTACGACTTCGCCACTGACCTCGACTCGATGCCATATCTCACAGGGTTTCCAACAAAGAACTATGATGCGCACATGGACCTATCCTGGCAGACGAGCAGGTTCCATATCACAAAATTTGAACGTAGTAAACACAAATCCCATTGTATTTAATCAGTCGCCGAACAAAAGTGAAACTAGCATCAATCACATGAATATCTATTTTAGCTTTACGTATATATGCATTAAGATTTGATCCTCGTTAGACAGTTTTCCGTCTTACTCTGATGATTATCATGATAGGTCGAAACGCGTCAGTACGAGTGACTGACAGTTCGACGACTGGCTAAATTCAATGGGCTTGCTGTTTACTTCAAGCTCGAAAACTTTATTTTAAAATGTTTTGCCACCATACGCTCCATCAGTTATTTTTGTTTCTGCCTTTTCAAAATTAGTCCTATTTTCTTACGCTAATCTGGCATTGTTGAGAGAATAATGCTCTACTGGATAATCGAAGTGAGGGCCAGAGCTAATGCAGTTGGAGCCTTGTTTTTTTAATGACGAGCACATGTTGGTAAATCCAAAATTTAGTCTACAGACATCATTGTTGGTAACCTTCATGTGCTATACTTCGCAACCAACGATTAGCAAATTCCTTTAAACGTCTAAATTCAAGTCTAACTAGCGAATGATAATACTACGTACATATGACCTGTGAATACGACCTTTAAAGAAAAGTGAAATAATCGCGTTTCTCCATAAATGGCGAAGGTTGGAGAAAGCTATCCGAGATTTCGATAATCTCATACTCACCTCATCCGACATATTGTCTAAGTGACTGTTAGTGCTGCCAAGATATTCAAACTTGTCAACCATGTCCAGATATTCCCTTACATGTTATTATTATTATTTATAGTTTCGCTAACTTGCAATTATCTAGTTGGAACAAACGTAGGCTGTTGTCTAAGGCGAAATTCGTCCATTCGTGCCTAAAAGTATTTCAGATAAGATTTTCTACTGTACTTAAGTTAGTGTCTTACAGCTCTAAGAATGTCAACATAAGCCAAGGTATCTTGAATTTAACGCAGTTTCAAGAACTTATGATTATTTCTACAAAAGCCTGCGATGCAATATACTTCATTAAGCATAGTGGAACCGGTCTTCTACCAAAATTCGAAATTCTCCTTAAATTTGTCCTTAAACTGGCATCAATTTTTTAAGAAGAATGGTTATTCGAGTTTACTTACATTATTTGAGAAAAATTGTTTTTTTCATCGGAAAAATTCAATTCAAATCTAAAACAGATTAAGGCATGGTTCGAGTCGACAAGAATTCCAAAACGTACAGAAATCTTAGACTGACCCATACCATATAAAACTAATTGCAACAAGTGGCGCAACACTTACATGACGTTTAAAGTTTGCTACTTAAGTATAATCTATATTATCTTCTATCTAAACGAAATTCTGAGTGACTTAAGAGCCCAACTTGTGCACTCATTACACACCTACCTAAACTTGTTGCTCTAAAATCAAAATATAAATATATCTGTCTCGAAGTTAGCAGTTTCATACGTCTGGTCGTGTAAGCAGTGTCCTGTGTTATTAGAATTCTAAAGATAGTACTGGATATGGGGCACAGAAATTTCATATAACCGAGATTAGATCTTAATTCATTTCCAGTGGTTAGTATGACTGGTGTGGAGGCCTTTTGAGTGAGAAGACGAATCAGCACCCAACCACCACGAAACTGATCTCTACGCGTACTTGGACATGCGGAACCGAAAGCGCAAATTGACCAACCACGAAATAAGATCGTGGATAAGTTAAATGTGATGATCGCACTGCGCAACCAAGAATAACAACTTTCAAGAGATACCTGACAGAATTTGATGGCGTTACAGGCGTCAAGCTATTGAATCAGGACAAAAAGATGCATATTTTTAGGAAACTATCATTTCAGCCTACGGACAGAATTCGTGTCAACAAACAAGTTTGTCGGGTTTCCAATTTTAATTTTAATCACAATAACATCGTAAACGTACCGTTATACCACAATTTTTTCTGTACCGCCACATCTCCCAAACCCCAATTAACAATCTATGCACTTGATGAGGTTACGTAAACCGAGAATTTGAGATTGTAGTAATTATATTGAGTTGTGTAACATGTGTTATAGGAATTCTGAAGATGGCACTGTAAATGAGGCACCAAAACGTAATAAAACCAAGATTAGATAGAAAAGCATTTCCCGTAGTTAGTATTAATGATGATGAAGACTTCGGAATGGAGGGACAAATCAGCACAGAGCCAGCACGAAGCGGAACTCAATGTCTTCTTGAAAATAAGGATCAATCGGATCATTGCGGTACTAGGAAAATCATTGATTAAGGTTTCTGGCATTGGTATTAGTTTATTTATTAAATCGTGACGCACAAAGTCGGCTATTAACAAGGATATACTCAGTTAACAAAGGTTCGGCTCGTCAGCTAAGAACAGCTAAGTACAATAAAAAGGATTAGATAAATTGTTAGTCATTCAAAAACTGAATTAAACATAGTTATATACATCACAATGAATGAATATGAAAACATGCATTGAAATATTACAGCAGTAGATAAATTGGTATCAGGCGAGGCGAGATCTTACCCCAGTATTAGTATTAGTTTGATTTGGAGAACCGGAACGGAAGCCACTACCAACAGTATTAGAGCAGCTTTTGTTCAAAACAGCATTTGCACTCGCATTGGCCTCTTGCATACTAGAAGCAGAACGTTGAAGCAGACTAGCCCGAAGTTGTCTTGGCAAGTGTAAACGTTTCCATTCATCACGTCGAACAAAGAAACCAGAAGAATTACCCATGTTCAAAGACAACAATGAAGGAGATGAGGTATCGTTAGCATTGATGTCATTTGCATAACGCGAAGAACTAGAGCGGAACAACCCGGACTTACCCGAAGGAAGTAAGTCAGTGGATTTCGGCGAAGACGTCAAGAAATCTTCCTCGTCGTCGAATCCAGAGAAAAGCTTTTAATAGTAAATAAAAATAAAATCGCCCATTACAATTCTAAGAACATTTTACTAGGTTTAATAACTAATATAAACAAAAATCAAACGATCTTCATGGAGAAATATTATATTAATAATGAGCATGAAAACAAGAGGAAAATCGTCCATAGCTAATCGATTTGTCTGCCAAAACGAAACGCGCCAAAATGTATGGCTCACTGCAGTTCTGCTATTTTGTGCTTATATCAAGCTCGCAAATTTCATATATAAAATTGCTACCATCAATCGCAAAATTGAAGTTAGTTCAATTGTATGTGTTGCAAGTTTCTTTACTGCCGATACTGTCTTTCTATTCAGCTACATATACTAATATTAACTAGGTCCTCCTCGTTATAAAACACGTTCTTTTTAAAAATTGTTTAGTTAAATTATTTATTTTTATTAATTTCTATTAATTTTTTTTATCGCGTAGTTATATATCAGTGAAACATCGGTTACAGACGACATTTGTATTGCTGTCCATAATTATAATGCGTGGCGAAAGCTTAAAAAATGGAATTTAAATTGCGTAGCCAAAATTTACAGTAAAAAACACACGACTATACAATTAAACAATCTTTGATTACAATATTAATGATGAATGAAAACATTGCTAAACTAGATTAATTGAAATTACTTGATGTGCTTTATGACTAACACAGTACATTTTCCAAAATATATTTCGCCTGCAGTTATTGCGAGCTTGATATAAACACTAACACCGTTTTATTTAACCGTTTGCAAAACAGCAGAACTACCGTCAGATATACGTACTGTCGTGTTATGGTGATGATTATGAAAATTCGAAACGTGGCATTACTAGTGACTGTCGGTAGTTTATGTTGTGCGACTGGTAAATACAATGTGGTTGGTGTTTATACAAATAAAATCTCGCAGAATATTGCCCTGTACACGCTTACCACAAGAAAAACACAGAAATGAAGTGCTAAAAAACAATACAGTTCAGTAAGATTTCAATGAAACTTAACAAAGCAATTACGAGCATTAAATATAAAGCTGGATATAGAATAATTCGTATATATATATATATATATATATATATATATATATATATATATATATATATATATATATATATATATATATATATATCTAATTATTTTACTCTCGTTAGAACTTTTTTTATCGTCACTATGGGCACCTATTCCACGAAAAAGGCTCGATAATGTAATAAATTAATTAAATAATATTACGATTGGTACAAAACATATCAACAATGTTCCCAGTATCACAAAAAGTGTACGATGTTAAATAAAAATATAGCATTTATTGATTCAGACTCATTCAGATTTAACAATAATTCAAAGTACAGAGCAAAGACACACGATATAAACCAAAGTGTTCACCTTTGCGCGATGAGCAGGAAGCAATAAACGCGACCTAGCAAGAGAAAGTGGTTTCCGTCCTGGTATACCACCGAATCCGAAGGGCGATCCAAGTCCATTTGGAGAGCCTAAAAGGGTGCCACGTCTCGCACCGAAACCCATTAATACAGCAGCTCTATGCTGTTCTGCAAGCAGATTAGCCGCCGCTCTCTCTGATAAGACATTCAAGCTATTGGCATTAGCGGAAGCTGCAGCTAATTTTGAACTTGATAAAATGCCACCTGGCTTTCCAACACTCGACTCATTACCGCCTCCAGAGAGGTTTGTCGTACTATCACTTGAGGTAAGCATGTTAAGATGGCGAAAAAGAGGAGATTGACCATATGGCATACTTGAAACTAAATTTAGAAGTCGTTGGCGTGCAAGAACATCACCAGCATTCTCTGGCGCTGGCGCACAAGCACCGGCAGATCCAAGCAGTGAACCATTTGCAGCAGATTGAGTGAAATTACTACCGAGCTTGAAAAGTGATAGTTGACAAAATGTAATAAGTTATTTATTTTTCTGATACAAGCACGAAATCTCACGCATTTCAGTATAACATTTATTTTATTAAACCTCTGAGCGTTTACGAGAAATTAAATAACATGCGTATTCGCATTGGTCATTGTTACAAATAACAAAATTATAAATATAAGTCAATAAGATTATTTCGATGTCTTTAACTAAAAATTACTAATTTCGTGTTGACGAATGGTCTGCAGCAGTCGCAAATATGTAACCAAGTTTGTTAGAGCCCATACATTTTAATTAAACTCCTTGGTTAGGCAAAAATAAAACCTTACTATACTGTAGTGTCGTAAAAATGTATCGTTATATATAGCAAACAAAATGAAATCTGGTAATGAGTATAGAAAAACTAATCCAACAATAAATACTCCATAAAATATACTAAAATTGTGTATCAGAAGAATGCATATTCAAAACATTAGTTACATTAAACGAACATTGGTTGCGCGGGCGGCACATTACCAAAATTCATCTAAATTAGAAAGGCTTAAAGAAGTCAATTTGTGTTGTATTAAAATTGACAACAAATAAACAGACCATTTAATAAATAATTAAACTTACTATGAAACCAGAATTCCCAATATTACCGAGACCACCTGAATTGCCAGTTCCCAGTTGTGATTGTCCTAGCTGTTGACCAAAGCCCGACAAACCAACACTAGCGCCAGAAATTCCACCCGTTGCACCTACGCGCGAACCAAACAGAGAAGAGCCGCCAAAGCCTAAACCGGTCGACCCAGCAGCAGCTCCAGAGCCAGCTAAACTAGTAGCTGCACCAAATGCTCCAGCACCGAATCCAGTAAACCCAGAAACTGCTCCAGCGCCGCTAATCGAGTTACTAAGAGGCAAAGAACCAGCTGTGTTGCTATTTCCAAGACCAAAGTTAAAACCTGTTCCGAAGCCGGTGGAAGCTGAATTCCCAAATATCCCACTCGCAGCACTTGAACTCGAAATACCAAAGCCCGGTGTTGCACCGCTTGGTGCACCAAATGCCGAAGCTGTGGATGGACCGAATATGTTTCCGGCATTAAAACCAGTAGTACCTGAGGCCTGTATAAATCCCGATCCAGCAGAAACTTGTGACGTGGTCGCGCCGGCAAGACCAAACCCGAGAGGTTTGTTTACTGCACCGAAAAGGCCACCACTCGCTGATGTATTTGTTTGACCAAACCCGAGAAAACCAGATGCTGGTGAAGAACCAATACCACCTAGGCCGGATTGATTAACTCCAAAAATACTAGGCGTTGATGAAATTGCAGGAGTAGCATTAAGACCAAAGCCAAGTTGACCACCTACTGCTGTCTGTTGGGGCTGACCGAAAATGCTACCAGTTGTTGCCTGCCGTAAAAAAATTATGAAAGCGATGTATACAGCCGGAAAGTAAAATGGCTTCATTCAATAATGTATTTAACCAATAAATGACACTACTTGAGTAAGTAAAGTATTTAACATCGCCAAAGCATCATAATAAACACATCGGTGTTCAAATTTGTCACAAACTCAAGATAAATCGAAATATAAAAATCTGAAGTAAGATGGTAACCTAAAAAGGTATTTGAGTCCTCATAAATAATATAATTACGTCAAGACATATGAACAAAATTTTAAATTATCATGACCAATTATCAGCTGTGGACTAAATTTTTGTTTAATTTTAACATTAATATTTCAGACAAACTTACTCCAGACGCGCCAAAAAGACCTGTTCCTGTTGTCTGCTGGGCAGCACCAGCACCAAACAAGTTAGATGTAGCATTTGTCGCACCAAACAATGGTTTTTTATGTGCAGCAATTGTAGAGTTATATAGGCTTCCACCAAATGTGTTTGTTTGTTGGCTAAGACCAGGGGTTTGGCCAAATCCCGCAAAACCACTTGTAGCTGCTGTACCAAATGCCGGTGTTACCCCTACAAAAGAACAATAGAAGTAATTGCAATTGAAAAGGCACGATATTACAGCGTTCAGCAATGCTATTATACCTGGGAACATTCGTTAATATATAAATTAGGCAAAATGAGTGTTAACAGTTAAACCATACAGAGCCCAAATATCATATTTAGAAAATACCGAGCGCTAGTCTGATCAACGTTATTAATTAACAATTAGGTGGAATAGCAGCAGCGATATAAAACTTCGATAAAATAGCATTATTTAAAAGTTTAAAGAGCATTCTAATGGAAGACAAAGTTAGATAGGAATTTAGACATGCGCGGGAAATTTAACAAGCTGCAAGGTCAACTGAAAGTACGAGTCGGTTGAAGGATGATGGGGTGAAAAATTGCGGTTCAGCTAAATACATATCGGTATTATGAAATCAAAATAAAGTAAAGTAAGACTGATAACCAACATCAGCACTATTCTTGATTTAAATATCTATTTAATTTAATGGTCACTTTTTTTTAAAAAGTGGATTTGTTTAGATTTATAGTTTACATAAAAAGACAATTAAAGTGAAAAAATATTGAATATATCTGTTGGGAAATAATGCCGGTGTAATAAGCGTCATTCTACTTGCACGCGCAATTTAACCAAGAAAATCATAGTTACTGAATTTATTGTCGGACTGGCAGTTAATTGTGCAATCCGTGATATTATTATCTTATAGTAAATCCGGATTTATGATGTTATGCACTTTACATTTAACATGAATATAATACCTATCTATCATTAAACTCAATATAATTAGTTGCGAAATTTAAATTCAAGTCATCTTCCAGAATGGTAATGACTTTGTTTCAAGTCATTTGGAACTTCCACATACTGATAGATTCATCCTGTCTATTTCATCGCCTCCATCATGTATAAACACCCATCCATTTCGACCATGATATCAAGTGCAAGAAATTCCAAAATTCATTTATTTTATTTGATTTATATCGAATGAAATTCCGTGACAGTGGCATCAAGCACTACAACCTTATCATGACTGTGGTAAACAACATTTATAAATAACACACAAATCGCAGCGACTTAAACCGTACAAAACGGGATGGCGACACAAAAACTTTATTAGATCTACCACATTCAGGTGATTGCATGATCGTTGTCCTGTCTAGGTCACAAGACGCTATTGCTTATGCTCTACGTGTTCAATTAGTGGATCTAACGATTCTTTTTGTTGATAGATTCCGATTAAAATTCCACTTCATGAGACCGCATATATTTTAACGGAATACCTGGGTACTGAAAATATTTTTAGCATGCAGCCAAGCTTCCGTACGCATATGCTTTTGCTAGTCAACCAGCCAATAGTGTACCTAACAGGGGTTATCTTTCAACGGTAATGCGTCCTTGCTACATCTACGAACATTAAAGCTCCCAACACACGACATATGCTGTGAAAATAAGAGATCGCGCGTTGGATTGTATTTTTTACAGAGTTTGCGACATCGAAATGGCCCAGCCTTACGACTGGCGAGTAGTAAGCTCGATAATCGTATCATGAACTCTACTGAGTCAAATAGGATACAACCATCATCTAATTCAATGTAAAGCCTCGAGTTTGGTTTAACTACGCAGTAGCATTTAGCGTTAAACAGGTAAGTGACGGAATGCGAAATTTAGCCAAACACGAAGTAGAGAAATAGGCTATTGGAAGAAATTTCGAGCAATAGAGCCTTGAATGATAGACTATCTCATAATCATCATGTCCAGCCACACAAAAGTCAAGTGACTAATGTTTCACTGCCATATAACCATAAGGAGTGAAAAAAGTATATAAGTGAATTTAGACAAATTATAATTGAGATTTACGAGAGAGAGAGGGGGGATAGAGAGAGAATGAATACCTTGCTACTATGAGTAAATTTATCAGGATAACTCACAAAAGTGAGGCAAACTAAACCACTCCACAACACCATTCTGACCAACTTAGCATTCGGGCAAGGCGACATCAGCAATACAGCTTCCTTGCGGATTTCACTGTATCACGTCATAAACAAACCAAACCTCGCAGCTAACTTTGCCCTACTAAGAAAAGAAAGTTACGAAGGTGATTCTACTAGATATCTGCAACAAGATCGCCACTGAGCTCGATTCGTTGCCATATCGCTAAGGGTTTCCAACGAAGAACTATGATGCGCACGAGGACCCCATCCCGGCAGACAAGTGGGTCCCATACTACCCAATTTGGATGTAAGTGACTTTAATTGTTTCTGCCATGTCAAAATCTGCCCACCTTGTTTCTTACGCCAATATGGTACTGGATGAGAGAACAGAGCTCTACTGGGCAATCGAAATGAGGGCATACGCAAAACGTGACCGAGCCAAAGAAGTTGACGGAGCCTTATTTGTTTTTCTAATGACGAGCACGTATTGTCAGATACAAAAATACGTCTACGGATGTCAACGTTAGTTATTCGTTGTTGGTAGCCAACATATACAACAGTATTTAACTGTAATATATTGAATTGAATGATGTCATGCTTACCGCGAAATGTGATAACTGATATCGATCAAGGCCAGAGTGTATGGATTTACTAGAGTAACAGGTGTTCAGAAATTGTAATTCTCAATTTCGGTGAACTACAGCATAAATTGATATCCATCAGGTTGGTACCATGTACCGACTCGGTAACCATAGTGTGAGTCCTATTATTCCACATTCTTTGACCAAATATATAGTGGTTAAAGGGCGTAATACCGGCTCCTACTGATTAGTCGTCAGTAAGCACGAAACTAATGTGCATGAGATTATACTTTCCGTTCATGCTGCCTTTGGTTTATCCTTCTGGTCACAACTGAACTAATTTGTTACTAGGTTCGCAACACCTAATACATACTTGCATATATATTAGTTCTTCGCAACAAACAGTATTTAAATGTGCTATACTTCTCAAACAACGATGATCGAATGCCTGTAAGCGTCTCAGATCATCAACTCTAAGAGGCCAAGTTTCACTAGCGTATAGTAAGACTGCGCGTGCAGATGCATTGTAAACACGACTTTAAAGTGAAATATTGCCGTTTCTCCATAAATGACGAAGGTTCGAGAAAGCTACTCTACCTTTCGCGATCCGTACTCTCACCTCGTCGGACATATTGCTTACGTTATTGATAGAGCTCCCAAGATATGTAAGTCTGTCGACTACGTCAAGATCTTCATTCTGCAGTCGCAACGTTGGAGTGAGTGGTGGGTGATCTTGTAACATTATCTTACATTTACAGGGTGCGAATTTCATACCGAAAGACGGAACAACGTCTGCTAATCTATTTAAGGTGGTCTGGGCAGCATGCTGATTGTCGAATAATAGTACGATATCGTCCGCATAGTCAAGATCGACTAGTTTATCTCCCGGGAGAACTTCAATTCCAGCGTCCTGAATGTGTGGGACAATGTTGTTCATAATAGCATCGATAACAAAATTAAACAAAACAGGAGAAAGTGGACAACCTTGACGAACCACACTGCTGGTTGTAAAGTTATGCGTTAATTCGTTGTAGACCTTAACGCGACCAGAAGTATTTGTGTAGGGAGCTCGTATAATATTAACAAATTTTGCGGGCACACCGCTATTCGACAAGATTTGGAATAAAACATTGCGATCCACCGAATCAAATGCACCCTTGAAGTCTAGAAAGACGACTATTGTGGGACGGTGATATAAATGTCTCTGTTGGAGAACTTGCCTTAACGTAAAAATATTATCTATACAACCTCGTCCTGCGCGGAATCCGGCCTGTTCTTCTCTTGTATGTGATTCACGCGAAGCGCTAAGACGACGTTGGATAATCGAAGCAAATAACCTTGATACGACCGGAGTCAAACTTATACCACGATGGTCATCGCACGAATTACGATTTCCTTTTTTGAAGATGGGAATGATGGTCGACTCATTCCAGTCAAGTGGTACGGTTTCCTCATTCCATATAGTATGGAAAAGTTTGGTCAAAGCTCCTGAAATTATATCGCCACCATCCTTAAACAATCCCGGAAGTAAATCGGGGCCTGCGGCTTTGCGGCGTTTAAGAGATAGTATTGCATCGCGTACTTCTAACCCGGATGGTTCTTCGGGACTAACATTCCACACTGTTGATGCAGACATACTTTTGGGAATCGGAACTGACGTGGGCAGCCAAGAAAATTGACCTCTAGTGTTCAGCCCACCTGTCAAGACGACTTATTTTATCGGTTAATTATTCGTTGTTACTATCATTTATAGTTTCGCTAACTTCCATTTCTTCCGCCTTTCTGTTCCAAAAGTTTTCGAGATCGCCTTTTAGACTGCGCTTAAGTTGGCGTCTTTTATTGCGACGGGTATTATTATGAGTCGAGCCAGGTGGAATTTGGCGCCTTATATCGAGTATCTCCATAGATTTAACAGAGAGCCAGTGATTATTTCTACGGGGGCCTGCTATGCCACATATAGTAGTACCTGCATTGTGCATAGTGGAACTTATCTTGGACCAAAGAATATTCGGATTTTCGCTATTCAGACCAGTTAGATTAGCCTTTAGAATATTTTCAGTTTTGTCGGAAGAACGGTTTTTCGAGTTTGCCTACATCAATTTGGGGTTTATTCTTAATTATTTTCCCAGAAAATTTAACAGCAAATCTACAACGGATAAGTGCATGGTCCGAGTCGACATAAGTGTTCCAAAAAGAGCGACAATCCTGGATGCAACCACGCCATCTATAACTAATTTCTACATGATCCATTTGAGTACACCGTTGTCCGGGTGCTGGAGGAAACCATGTAGCATAACTTCTAACACTACGTCTGAAATTTGTATTACTTAAATATAATCTATGTTCAGCGCAGCTATCCAAAGCCGTTCACCATTATCATTGCGAGTCGAGCTTAGAGTGTATCTTCCACCTAAATGAAATTCTGTGTTACTTAAGCGACCAACTTGAGCATTCATGTTACCCATAACCAGGACTATATCCGAACTTCGTGCTTTATTTAGTAAGGAGCTTAATTCGGAGTAAAAAGCGTCCTTTCTTTCTTCTGTGCTGCAATCGGTAGGGGCATATGCAGATACAACGAAGAGGCAACGATGATAGCGGTTTTTTGCTTTGATTTTAGTAGATGTATCTAAACGTGACGCACAAAATCGACTATTTAAATGGATCCATTCGATTAAGCAAGCTTCAGCTCGCGCGCTAAGGGCAACATCAACGCCCCATTTGCTGGCTTGAGAGGACTCTGTGGAATCAGATGTTCGAAGCCAATAACGCGTAGATAGGGATGGTGCAACTAGTTCTGTAGTACACGTAGGATCATGTATTCTGGTTTCAGATACGCAACATATGTCGATTTCTAATTTATCCAACGTACGTGCAAGAGATTCTTGCTGTCCAAGTTGTTTTAATGTTCGCACATTAAATGCGCCTACGTTAAAACCTAACTTAGGTTTAATGAATGATCGTCTACTAGAACCATTTTCGATATTTGGCAACCTAGTATTGGGCTCAGTGTTATGATCTAAACCAACCATATTTATAGTATCTAAAAGAGTGTTATTGTTAGATTGAGAAGAGGAAGGGAAGGAAAGGAGGCAGAATCGGAGATAGAGTTGCCTGCAGTAGCCTGTTTTCGCTTATCCACCCTGCACGGCTCAGCAGATAAGGCGACCCTTTTTATACTGCGCGACGGCCGATGCAGTATGTAATTATTGTAAGTTGTACTTGTCATGGTTATATGTGGACTGTAAAAGAACACTAGGTCGCCCATTCCTAGTGATGGTTTTTATTCGGAGTTTTCCTTCTCCTAGATAGTCTGCCAACCAAGGCTGATGAGCACTATCTGCCCAGATGCCAGTGGCCAGAGTTTCCTTCAGCAGCCGGAACTTGCCCTTCACGTACGGAACGCTTGCTCTCATTCCGTCACTACACATTTAACAAAACGTTACAGTGCAGTTAGACCAAACTCGAGGCTTCGCATGAAACGGGATGATGGCTGTCCCTTTATGGCTCGGCAAGGTTCATGCTACCAATCCCGGGTCGACTAGCTTGAGCCCGCCGGTCGTCAAGCCGGAATTTCTATGGCTAGACTATCTAGGAGTAGGGATAATCTGAATATAAACCGTCGTCACTAGGAATGGGCCATCCAGCCAACAGATAACTATTATTAATAAGAGCTATATTGTATGCTTGTTGTCTCGTTCATCAGGAGGATAAAAGATTGTTATCTGCAGAGTTGTGCAGGGCGGATAAGCGAATTCTGGCCTCTGAAAATACCTTTTTTCTTCAATCACTGTACCCTTTTAACTAGGACAATAACACTCCTTTACATGCTATGGTAGATAGTGAATAAAACACTGAGCGCAGTCTCGGATTAGCAAACATAAAAATTTGATTAACTACACCACCATTTATAATATATTTGCTAGATGTGAGAATATCAAAACTAAATTAGGCAACAAGATACTCCAGGATATACATTGGATAAGTTACAAATTTATATATGTTGCGATTCTACAGTTAATCCGGAGTTGGAAGCACTACCCATGTCCATGTGTTGTTGGCTACGAATAATTGGTATTAGAATGAGTATCATTTTGCCATAGCTTAAGAGGCGATATTTAGGCTATCGCAATGCGAGAGTGGTCTAGGCGAGCGTAATGCTCACTTTTTTCTATTAAGTAATGAAGCGACAGCCAATTTCGACTGCACCTGTAAGTTCTACTTTAGCCTATACTAGATAACGCGTAGGCAAAATATTTCGATACATCGAAAAAATTTTACGCGCCAACGCTCATCAATTCTGCTAATGAAAATAATGATTTTAATGAAAAATCATCATATTTGCATTCCGGTCATTATAACCGTTCAAAAATCGATTGCTGTTGATTTCAAAGCGAAACAAAGTTTAGAATACAGGAATTAAACCTGCAGTAAGATGAACCCTGGCGGAAAATAGCTTTGATAACGAATCTATGCTCTCCAATCTTGCTCTTAGCTTTAATTAGAATATCAAACGGCATATGGCTTTAAGACGCAGCGATGTACCCAGTCAGATGGGACAGTGGCATTTCAAGTAGATAGAGCACATTTTTGTAAACAGACGTTAGATTTCTTCCACCAGAACAAAAGATGGTTTCACAGCCATAGGACAAGATTGACCAGTCTTGTGGCCGCTAGAATGCGATTGAAATGCGGAATCCCGTACTGTTTTCGAATAACTATACAAAAAAACCAGACACAACTATGCGCAAAGCCTCTGTAGACGTGTACGCTTTGGTGAAAAATCATTCGCCACAGCCGATAGCGTACTAAATAAAAATTGGAGCGTCACTGTTCCTATATTTCTTACTTATATTGATGACACTGTTCCGTAAGTCAAAAAGGAAGACAAAATCTCGTGAGTTATTAATTGTGCTCAGTGTTCATTCTATGCAAACAAAGGATAAACGTATAAAAATCGAATATTAATCCGGAACTTAAGATTGTGTCCAACGGCAATCAACCGCAAATAATCAACAAACTTATCTATCTAGGATATCTGAGAAATGACGGATTGGCCGATGACAATATCTTCCATTGTATTAAATTATTTTACAAATATAATTTCTGTCCTTCCATATGCTGTGAAGATAAGAGATTAATATTCATGCGTCTTCTTTTGTTTCAGGAGTGTTTCTAAATCGAAGTATTCGCTTAATTTAATTTAAGTACTTTACATTTTAGCATCAGGTTTTGATCACAACTAAAATTTACGAGTCAGTCAGATCCATTCGATAATCACCATTGAACTTCTCTATAAAATGCAGTTCGGATTCGCACAGTTAATGACTACTTACATATTAAGCTCACCGAGCCACTGATATAATTATGGTGGAAAGTTGAAACCAAAGAAGTCGACAAGACTCCTATTCGTACAATTTTTTTGCTAGAGAAATCGGTCAATTGATTATTATGTATCGTAATCTAGATGTACTATTATAGCTAGACAGAGCTGCCTGCCTGGTCAGATTAGCGCATAGTACTGCAGACATAAAGCGGACTGACTTCATGGTTAATTCAGATTTACATGTTTCATTAAGCATTAATTTTGGACTATATGCATATACTTTTATATGATTATATTATATAGATTTAGATCTCCCAGGTGGTCTTAAGCGTTAGAAACCATTTAGCTTAATTTTCTGTTAGTATTTTGAGCAAAAGTATATCTTTTTACTTTATTCTTACATATGAACCTTTGGTGTACATGCAAAAATTGTATGGTCTTTTATGAACACATCGTTTATGGATAATTATTTTTGTAAAGTCCATAATATTTATATTTTTATGTAAATCTCATTATTAAAGTTGTTATTTATTTGTCTTGACTTCTTCATTGAAACCTGGGCAGTTGTTCTAGCCGTATTAAGCTAACTGTACCAACGATGGACGCGAATGAGCCTAAGGTATAGACAATAAAGTCAAGTCGATTATAGGACGACGGAGAATTTTATGATGGTTCAACAGGCTTTGACAATTACAATGAAGGTTCACGCAGAATAACGTAGATGAAGCCGATTCGACATTGCTCAATTTGTTTCTACAATTAGTGTTCTACTTTACGTTGAGGAAGGTTGTGTGTCATAAAAATATATTTTAAAGCTAATAACCAAGTCTTAACATTTTGTTTGGCAGAAACTAATAACTTGTGCTTCCAGACGTTGATTTGAAGTGCAGCACAGTCGTAGTGATCGATATTTGTCTATATTGTTCATTTTGGCCTCAATTTAAAGAATTTCCGTGCAACATAACCCCAGTAGCTAGTATATGGGTACGCGGATAATGACGATAATAATCCCTACACCATTAATTTACGTGATTACTTTTCGTAAAGAGACGAGCAGCACCAAAAGGGTTGCTGGTATTATGCACATAAGGTAAGCGACTAATCCGTCCACTTATAATAGAATAATGACTTTATAATGAGACAAGCAGAAGCAAAGCTGGTCGTTATTTATTTGATTTGCATTAGTTCTAACCATGTTGAGCTAACTGTACCAAAGGTAATAGCGATGGAGCCTCCCAAATAAAAGTAAGAATATGGGAACGAGTCGGCTTTAAGAATATAGAGCAATGTGTGATGGCACAACAGGCGTTGACATGTATACTCAAAAACAGAGAAACCAATGGGTGAAAAACTGTAGATTTTGTAACATCCTCTACGGAAGAACTAGATGTCCGTCAATAAATATAGATGCGAAATAACAAAGTTTACGTGTTTTGACAGCTTAAATTAAATAAATCTGGTTTTCGTATCATTTAAATTTCAACTGACCGTTGAAGTTTAACGTTACCCACTGTTCGTTTAACAAGAAATTAATATGAGTTATTAATTTATACGTCAGGTGAGCAGTAGTATATCATGACTTTATGGCGCTTTTTGATAAGTAGAAATGGAGGTATAGTTATTTTAATGAAAAAGAAATTTTTATTGTCTAACAGATTTTTATAAATGTAAATATATTTTTTTTCTCTATTATTCAAAAATAAACCCACAAATTTTATAAACCTATAATTCGTTCCCCACTGAATTCTACCGTTATATTTACAAATATGTATACTCGTTCATATATATCTTAGTAGGTGAGGGTGCGGTGTTACGGAGTAGTGATATTCGCAAACAGTCGAATTTCGCTTGAAGGTGGCTGGCCTACTTCTTTAGTTATTCAGGCATTAAGGTGTTTCTTCGGTGATCTGGCGAGCAAGAAGTTAATTTGACTTTTTAAACAGTGTACTATCAAACCAAAAAGACATACCGAAATAGGATTACAAAGAACTGCTCAGACAGTACATTTTCCTTTAGAGTATTGCCTCTGGACGCTCAACTGTTAAATTTAGTAAATATATCGATCCATACTCTGACCAAACGTTGAAAAAACATGAAGACTTGCATAATGTGCGATATAAAAACACTGAACTTCATGCGTATTTAAATAGACAGACGATACCGGAGTACATTTCAAAAAATTCCAAAAGCCGTTTTAGAAAGGGTACTAGGTCTAGATATCTCGACAAAAGCGAATCCGTTTTTAGCAAGAATCCCAGGTAAACGAAAGCCTTGACTCCTGGCAATGTGGCGCCCATAGTCCAGGATCATAACAATTCATAGCAATCAGTTCGATGCTTTTAGTTTCCGACCGTAAAAATGGACACTTTTACACAAAATTAATGGATTTACGAAGGTAGACTTTCTTGTCTGCCAACTATTTCCATGTCCACCTTTTAACTAATCCGCGATGTCACTTCGTCGTCAATTACGTTGCTGGGCATATGTAGTAGATTCATGGCCTTTTGGAAAGGATTAACGAGCTGCGCTTCATAAAAAGTTGTCGACTGTGCATAATTGACAAAATTACTATATTTTCGACGTCACTGAGCGAACATCTCAAATGGGTTTAACGCACATTGGTTGCGCGGGCTGTGATAAAAATAATTATAATCAAGGTTGCAATATTCAACACTAATCATACAGCAAAGAATTTCGCTGCAACACTGGATATCTGAAATACAAAATGGTAGAGTTTTGAGAAAACCACCATGCGTGTTTCGGCTCCTCTTCGCTAGAGTACAAAAGAAGTGAAATCACCAGTCACCTTGCTTCTTCTTGGAACTTGTACACTACGGCTTCTACTGTTGGAATACTAGCCCATTAGGCATAGTTTTTAACAAAACCCATATTTATTAAATATATTACAGGTACACAATGATATTAGTGAATCAGATTTGAATAAAGAGACTTGAACAACGGGGCGCTAGACTAAGATCTATCAGCACACTGTCAGTTTCCGCAGATAAGGCGACCTGTTCCATAATGCGCAATATATAACTAAGAACTTCGATGCAAACACTATCCTTAAAGACGAACGGGTCATATGCTGTTCAGGTTTATACGTGGAATATAGAGAACAGGCCACTCTTTCCAAATGGAGATTGCTGATTTGTTTTTTATTAATCTGAGCTTATATAAATGACGATCAAAGGCTGACAGAAACCATTTGTAAGTTAAATTCATTTAAGGTTTCCTTCTATAATTTGGTCTGCATATCAAGGCAAACTAGCGCCCTCTGGAAAAAGATAGGCAGATTTGCATCAAACTGTTATTGTCAACATTTAGCTGTGTGATTAGAAGCCCGAGGAAGGTTCTAGAAATGAGGTACCGAAATGGTGCCAGTCAACGAAGATCATATCTTACTCCATTTACAAAAGGTAGTATGAATGATGTTGAAGCATTCGGAGGAAACGAATCAGCACCCAGTCACCACGAAGACGAACTCCATGCGTACTTGAAAATGTGGATTAATCGGATCCCTACGGAACTGTTAATGCAAATCTACCACTCAAGAAAGGATCTCTTCGATACTCAAAATATGCCACTAGAAGTTTTAGCTTGCGCAGTGTAGAAACCGTAGTCATAATGTTACAATTCCTCAACGAATTTCAATAGGTAAAAATTACAATACTTTTGGTCTTAATCTTAGTAATCTTAATTCGTTTAGTATTCGGCTCCTGGTAGCTTTTATCAAAATTTGAAAAATATACAATCCTAAAAAAATTGCCAATTAACAGATGAAGTGGCGTTTATATTTACAAATCAGTATTTTCATACCTGGCTTAGCGCCGAAGGCAAACACTCCAGACTGTTGAGAACTCACGGCTGGATTAGCGCCAAAAAGTGAAGTTGCACCAGGCGGTTTAGCGCCAAACAGAGATGTTGATGTATTTGGCGTTGCAAGGCCAAATTGGTTTGCTGTGCCCAATTTAGAGCCAAACAATGTGTTTCCAGTTGTTGTTACCGCTGCCTGAAATAAATATAGCAAAAAACAAGCTTAAATAACAACAAGGAAGCCATGGTAAATCTGGTTATCTTACATGATTACATATATAACTATATGTATAAATATAACAATATTATACGTATATAATTTAATGTTATCCAATATAATCGAGGACGCTAAAATCCAAAAAAAGGATGCATATAGAATGATTGTCATTACATTTTTCAATATCAAGAAACTATAAAAAGTCAAATTGTATTTACTACTTTCAAGAGCTGAGCTAGTTATTTATTTTCTAATATTTGTGGTAGTGGAGTATCAGTATTAAAATCATTAAACATTACTTTTTTGGGCGCATGGTTTCACCTATTTCGACTCTGCAGTTCCAAGGCGAAGTTCTGAGCGTACACGACAGATTTAAATTTTTTGAAAGATTTATCAATTACTCAGGCATTGTGTCAAGGTGAATGTTATTGTCGCGAAAGTGAACAGCTTTCAACAACCATAGACACTTATGCAGAAGCGCAGTGTCTCACTCTATTATAAATATTTTGTATAATATGCATCTGTAAAAGTAATTTTGCTATACGTCAGCAAAGCATCATTTTTAGATTCGATGTCTTTGCTGGCGAACAATATCCCATTTAGGTTAAAAAACAAACTATTATCTCTGACGTCCGGAAACGTATTTTTAAATGGTCATTATGGGTTCCTCGTTTGGAAAACAATCAAGGCTCCATCAATTGCGCTAGCTCGGTCATGTTTCACGTGTGTCTTTCGGATAACAAATAATTGTTAATGGGATGTGTGATTTGGAGGCACTCGAGTACAATATCATATTCATGAAACATATGTATGTTTACAACGTATGCCTGTTGTTTGTTATAAATAACTTCGTATGTTTATTAAAAGTTTGGCGCATTTGCATCGTGTATTAAAACAAAAAGAATGAAACAGAAAACCGCACTCCAATATGGCCATGTTAGTAGATCAGATCTTGCACGTCATACAGTAGAGACAGGACACACAATTAATTGGGGTGGTTAAAGACGCATATAAATTTGTTGCTTTAGTAGATAGACAAGATTAGTTGGATAAACCGTCGAAATTAAACCGAGAAATGAATGAAACAGACTTAGAAATATCAGGTCAGAACGGAGTACAGCATTAAATATTGATAAGAAGCTAAGGTGGCCAAAATCAGAATCAGAAACTCGTTAAAACAATAAGAGTATTGGATTTATATTAACTTACCGAAGTGATTAATTCAATATCACCTAATTTATTTTCGGATTATCTTTTAATTTCAACTTTGATTGCTTCTTAACTTATTGTATGTATTAACTAAGGCTCTTTTTGGAGAATAACGACTTTCAACAGTTATTTATGTTTTTAGGAAAAGCGGCAACTTCTCTTTGCACTATTTCTATTATCTTTCTTTAATAGTCTATTTAAAAAATTATTTTATGAACCCTTTCTATCCTAATGAAACATTTTATCCTCGTCTAATTTAGCTTTACTAACAAGTAATTATTTACTGAGAAAAATTTTGCCGTGTATTCGCAGTATCTTGCTCCCTTCTTATCTGGATGTTACTCGTAAATACTTTATTTAGAAAAGTGTGAACATAGGTCTGACGTGTGCAAAACCTGGCATTTATCACTAGTTTAACCAAGATGAGAAATACACGTGTCACTAATTATATGCAACACACTATTTTTCAATCTTAAACAAACACCCACACACATACACACACAGGTATGGCATACGCTTATGTAGAGAATCGTCAGATGTTGTTAAATCGCTGTAATTTCACACATGCAAATGCATGCACACATACACACACACACTGATCTAGAAAAAATACTTATGCTTATGATTTCTAGCATAACTAATAAATGGGTCAGTCTAAACGAAATTTTCCACTTGGCATATTGATTGTCAAATTGTTTGTGGGCTCAGATTTCCATTGAATAAGAATTCCAAAACAGGAAGTCCAAATATTCCGAGTCAAATTCAAGAATGTGCATGCAAACGCCTTGTTGAGCCTAAAACGGATAAAGTAATTAATCTATTCCCTGTGGTGTAACATGTTTCTTCAAAGAAATAAACTATTGGAAAATTCTGTTAATGCACATTGTTAATTTATTAATCTAGTAATTCTAATCAACACTTACTCCAAATGTTAAACCTCCCACACCCGAAGCTGGTTGTCCAAACAGAGTTCCTGTTTTAGGAGCAGCAGCGCCACCAAACAGAGGTGCGGCTGCCGCTGAACTTTGGCCAAATGCTGTACCAAAGCCACCGGGTGCAGAGGAATTGACGGCTGATTGACCACCAAAAAATGTGTTACCTGCAACACCGGTACCAGTCGTTCCAGTGGTTCCAAATAGAGGTTTCGTAGCGCCAAACAATGATGACGTTGTGGAACCAGCTGCCTGCTGATTTGGCTGAATAGCACCGAAAATTCCCGTACTCGTTGCACCTGTCTGACCTGCTGTCACACCACCAAACAATGGCTTTGCTCCAAAAATAGAAGCTGTAAAATCGTAAAATAAAATTAATTCCATCATTTTCTAGCTTAAACCGAAGAAAATATGGCATAAGAAGAAATAAAAGTATATAATCAATCCAGCTGAAAATATTATTTTATTGGATTTAGACAGATTGGATTGTATTTTACCATTACGCTTCTGCATTTGACATAGATAGTCATTTAATCAAGAGAACCCCCAGATGGGAGCAACTGTTATTGAACAAAACTTACCTTTTGCGAATGGATGCGTGTGCACATTTCAGCACTAGACGGTTAATGATAATTGTTGATTAAGTGGTAAGTCGACTTCATAATTTGCATAAGTCAGTATAACATCGGGTGTTTTATTCAAATTTGTCTGTTTGATTGTCATGGACCCGCTTATTGAAAGGCAGGAAAATTCCACGACTAACGACAAAGAAGTAAATAAGGAATCTTATATCATTACTAAAATAATCTATTGGTATGGAAAATAGTTTCAAACATTTGCATAGGGACCTTCACTATGCGAAGCATATATTAATGGTGCAAAAGAGAAACATTGTATTACTTTTGTTAATTAAACGAACGTTAGTTGCGCAGGTGGTGATAACAATTATTTTAATTCAAGATTGCGATTTAATATAAACACCTGTTCCTATATTTAGATACATTTGTAAGTAAAAATAAACATTTTATAATGTAGAAAGGGCAATTCATCTAGTAGACCAGTCTTAACATATGCTTGCATTGGAATTATGTATAAGCTGATCAAACAGACAGACAGAAAAAAAATTAACGTATTAGCATTATGTTAAAAAATTTTCTAATTCCGCATAAACATTAGAAATGATTACAAATGAGCTGTAAAAGATAACTATGTCAACCATTTCCCTGTGAATGAACTTGTGGGCCATTTCGAAACGTCAGTTTCATTTAAAAATAACATAAATGGCGGGCCTCAGGAATAAATCATTTCGAAACCGCATAGTATCATTTAAAAATAACATTAATGGTACCAGTATCACCATCAACAATAACAAATAACAGAAATAGAAAGGAGTCTCAAATAACCCAATAAAAAATTAATAAATAATTAAAAACTGATACTTGTTAAAAGTTTTTGTTTTATGATGTAAAGGATCTAGATGGAGATACCCACCTGGCAAAAGAGAAAAAAACAACCTAGACATTTACACGACATAGTTATGTCCAAATCAACTTTAAGACAAAGCGACAACGGAAAGACACATTCTGTGTTTTCAATGGATTGCTTCTTATACTTGACCAAACTTTGCGTTTTATTTTGGCCAAAAAAGAAAAGAAAGCTAGACGATTTTACTAGAGATATGAAACAAGGTTGCCACTGAGTTCGATTTGATGTCATATCGAGCACGGTTTCCAACTAATAACTATAATCTGCACGTTGACAACATTCGGGTAGACGAAAGTGTACTATACTATCCAAGTAGATTGAAGCTGACGACAACAAGCTTCCAAAACAAAATCTGCCCACCTTGTTTCTTACGCCAGTCTGTTGCTATTTGAGAGATTGATGCCTTGTTCAACAAGTAAAATGAAAGTATATTTGAAAAACAACCGAGTTCGCGCAGTAGATGGAGCCTTGTTTGTTTCCTAACGAATAAATATAGGCCGCTTCAAAAATGCGTTTTCGGATGTCAGCGATACAAATTCGTTTTTGCAACCTACATGGGATATTATTCGCCAGCAACGGCGTTGAATCTAAAAAGTAAGGCTTCATTAGCGTATAAAATTGCTGGTACAGATGTATAGTACGCACGATATTTAGAATAGAGTGAAATTTTCGCGCTTCCGCGTAAGTGTCGAAGGTTGGAGACAGCTGCTCTAGCTTTCGCGACATTTACATTCTGCTTGTCATTCATTGCCTAAATTATTGATAAATCTACCAAGATATGTAAACCTGTCAATTACGTTCAGATCTTTACCTTTAAACTGCAGTGGAAGTAGATAAGCGATTCTGTACAAATATCATAAGTATAGACAGAGCGAATTTCATTCCGAAGGACGGAACAATAGCTGATGATCTCTATAAGATGGCCTTTGCAGAATCTTGGCTGTCAAATAATAGAACAAAAAATACTGCGGGCGGGGGACAACCTGACAGCTGCATCTTGAACACATGGAAGATCATCATCATCACGCAAAGCAATACAAAAGCCATTAGTAACTAATGCTTTACTGCTGTAGAAACATACGACGTTAAACAAAAGACAACTTATATTTTATAACAACAAAAATAATTTAGGCACACAAATTATTAACGAATTTAATGAGAGTTTTTAAGAGAATATATCTACATACAACATACAAGAGTCAAGCCATCATTAAGACAAGGCAACATCGGTAGTACAACTTCCTTGTGATTTTCACTGTATCACGTAATAAATAAACCAAAACCTCTCAGCTAACTCTGCCAAATTACGAAAAGAAAGCTACAAAAATGGTTCCACTAAATATCTGCAACAATATCACCACTGAGCTCACCTCGATGCCATATCGCATAGGGTTTCCAACCAAGAACAATGATGTTCATATGGCATACGCGCTGGTATTATACTCCCCAACCCGAATGTAGTTGTCTTAAGCTGTTTATGCTATGCCAAAATCTACTCACTATGCTTCTTATACTACTATGAAATCGAATTGAGGGAAAAACCCAGCGTGGCCGATACAAAATACGTCTGCAGACGTCAGCATTGGTCGTTCTTTGTTGGTAACCCACATATGCTATGTTTGTCAAGTATCGATAGTCGAATTCTGAGATGACTAATGCAACTTAAGAAAATAAACCAGATAAGGTTGTATTCAAATTTATACTACACAGTAAAACTATCGTCAGTCTCACGTATTTTTAGAATTAATAAAAAAATTAATGGATTAATATTTAAATATTTTGTTTATCTTTATTACAATTGATGATAAAATTATTAAATCGAATTGAGGGTAAAAAAGCGTGGCCGATACAAAATACTTCTGCGGACGTCAGCGTTGGTCGTTCTTTGTTGATAACCTACATGTGCTGTTTTTCAAGTATCGATGGTTGAATTCTGTTAGCGTATAAAATCAAGGAGCCACGTCTCACTAGCATATAATAAAACTGTACGTACAGATTCGATGTAATCACGACTATTATGGCAGGGTGAAATACTTGTGTTTATCTATAAAAAGCGAAGGTTCGAGAAAGCTACTCTAGCCTTCATGATTCTCATACTCATCACGTCAGAAATATTTCCTGAGTTATCAATCTTCATTAGGTATTTGCAGAAATGGAATGAGTAATGGGAGATCCTGTAAAAGTATCTTAATTTTACATGGTGCTAATTTTAAACTGAAAAACTGAATAACGACTGCTAATCTAGTCAAGATGGCCTGAGCAGAATCTCAATTTTCAAATAATAATACGATAATGTCTACATAGTCAGGTTTTAGTCTATTGCCAGAGAGAACATACATATCTGCACCTTGAAAGTGTTCATGGGTGTCGTCCATTATAACATCCATTACTAATTAAACAAAAAGGGGGAAAGTACAAAGCCTTGACGTCCACCACTGCTGGTAGCAAAGTTGTGCGTTAATGTGATGAAGATCCTAACGCGACAATAAGTGTTTGAGTAAAGACAAATTTAGTGGGCACACAATTTTCCAATAGAATATCGAATGGAACGTTGTGATCTACCGAGCCAAATGCACCCTCGAAATATAGAAAGATTCTATTACGGGACGGCGATAAACATGACGTTGATCAATTGCTTATATCAAGACAATCATTATCTACACAAACACATTCTTTCATGATTCAAATTAGTTCCTAATTCCCATAAAGAGCTGAGATGACTACTGCGACTTAATGAAATAAACCAGATTAGGTTTATTTAAGTTTATACTACGATGATTATTGCACGAACTATGAATGTTTTTTTGAAGATAGGAATGATAGTCGGCTCGCTCTAAACCACAGACACAGTCTCCTCTTTCCAAGAAAGAACGAAATCAATAGACAAGTCATCAAATTATATAACCACCACGGCATATATTATCATTGTAGATAATTGTTACAATTATTTATTGTTCCACAAACTTTTAATATTCTTCATATGAGCATTTCCGGAAGTCCTTTAGATAAACGAAAATCCTATTGATACTTACCATTCGCAAAACAGTATTTTTAGAATTAATAAAAAATTAATGGATTAATATTTAAATATTTTGTTTATCTTTATTACAACTGATGATAAAATTACAAAACTTGAACATCCTGTTACTTTTCTGCATTAATATACTTAATATCCTTACTGGGAATTGGCGAACTAGTGTTGTTTTACAGTCGACATATAACCATAAACGATTTAAGGTTATATGACAGTGAAAAACATTAGTCATTCTTGGCGTTTGTATGGCTCTGCATGATTATATATATATATATATATATATATATATATATATATATATATATATATATATATATATATATATATATATAAGCTTTATTACGTAAATATATCTCATTAGTTATTGAAGGCCAATAATTTGGAGTTACCTTATGCTTCGATATTGCTCTCCTTTCCAAGTCAACGTTTAGTCTTAACCTAAAATTAGCTTTCTCTCACACAGAAGCAATAACGTTTGCAGATAACGCCCATCAATTAAGGCTGGTTCTCAGTTTTAAATCCAATTACTCGGACATCGCAGCGGTACCTAATACTGAAATTTGTTCGAAATTTTCTCATCCTCCTTTCGGTAGCCGAATGTATAGAACTAAAATCTCTTTCATTTATGACATGGATGACAGTGCGTTGTATATACTTGTTTACAGAACCATTTTAATGTATGCACTAACCTTGGGTTGACGTGGTTGCTCCAACCTGACCGCCGAATAGTGTAGAACCAGTGTTAAAGATACCACCAGTTTGTCCAGCTGTACTTGAGGATACACCCGGAACTGCGCCAAACAGAGTATTCGTAGTTGTAGTAGATACTGTAGAAGTACCAAAACCAAACGGCTTCGCTGCAGCAGCTCCAAGCATCGATGTGGTATTCGAATTTATTGCACCTCGGCGACCCAAATTATAGTCCTCTAATCGTACTTCCTGTGATAAGTGTAAATAAATGAAAACCACTTTCTAATTTCATTTTATATTTACCATTTTTGAAGAAAATATCGCTTAAATGTTTTTATTCTATCATTTTGGACTAGTTGATAAACAAAATATCAACAGTACAATCGTCCGGTTTAAATTTTTTTTCTGCAAATTAATAACTTACGGCCAAAAGCCACTCGCACAATTAGCATTATAAATTTAAACGATATATTTATCTAGAGAGTCATCTGTTACCAATTTCATAGATTGCGAGGAAACAAGTTTAAGAACAGGTGACGCACACAAATGACCCACAGCAATTTACTAGTCAACCATATGTAGAAGTACAACTAAGCGTAGCATTGATAATCTGAATTAATACAAAGCTTTATGGATAAACAAACTGCTTATTTGTAGATACTTGAGGAGAATATGAGAAAAAAATTTCCTTTCGTTTTTGCACAGGAAAGGTTACTATGAATTTTGTAATGGCTAGCATTCAAAAAGAATCTTTCAGAAATCTAGAAGAACGAGTGACGTTAAAATATAGAGCATAAAGAACGTTTTTGTCGAAAGAACATTAATATCAACGTATTAAGCAATTATGTTTCCCAGATTTGGTGCGCAGTTTACGCAAGACGAAACTACGTGACAACCGAAGAAATTTTACAAGGTGGGCGTATTCCAAAATTGAGCAAATATAATAAGATGAAGCAATGCTGAGTGAAGGAATCGTGGGTGGATCTTGTGCATTGGATGAACTAAACCTTTTTTGGAAGACTGAGATGAATAATGAATAAGTGTTAAGCATTGTAATGATTATATTTTATTTGTCGGTTAAATTAACAAAATATTAAGCAAAAATGAAGTATTACTTTCTACAATATTTTTGATTTTGTGAATTATTCTGATAGAAATTCTGCTTCCATTATACAGTGTTAAGTGTTACAGTGAATAGTATTTAACCAATAACGAATTTATAATAAATATTCTAATCCAATCACTGACATGTATATTTGGTAGCTGTTAAGTTAGCTTTCACTTCAAAATTCTGTAAATCTTGTTCAGCTAGCGTTTTACTTTCTTATTAAACCTGCATTAAAATCTTTTAATCGGGTCTTTTCAAGTTTTCAGTAAATATTATTCGCATCCCAACTTTTGTCAGATAGTCATAACATAACATGACGTAATAAAGTAAAACTAAATAGCATAGAGCACAATAATGAACAAAATATTAACGAACAGTACACAAATCATATAGATTTGGAGCTAGCTCAAAGGTTATGAGCAAGCAGTTGAATGAGTCGCAAAAGTAAAATTTTACAGCCATCGCGCTTCCATTAAAATTATAAACGTATATGTCATTGATACAATACATATGCACAGGCAGTTGTAAAAGAACAGTGAGAATTTGATTTTCAGAGCTGAGAAACATTGCCAAATTCGTTTCTTCTATCAAAGTTTCGCCTATGCGCCATAACGTTCATTGAGACCTCGTTAAAGGTTTTAATATATAAGAGAAGTGCTAGCGGAAAATATCGAAAGTTTTGATTATTGGAAACCTATGAAAGAAAACCTAAAAGGTAAACTTTTGGTTTAACTGGACAAAGTAAATACTACAAGATTTGCGAAAACCTTATCAAAGAAGAATAAAAACTTACATTTGTCGAAGTATTTTCTGAACAATCAATAAGTGTTAAATACTGTTTGTTGCGAAGAACTAATATATATGCAAGTATGGATTAGTTGTTGCGAACCTAGTAACAAATTAGTTCAGTTATGACCAGAAGGATAAACCAAAGGCAGTATGAACGGAAAGTATAATCTCACGCACATTCGTTTCGTGCTTACTGGCGACTCATCAGTAGGAGCCGGTTTTACGCCTTTTAACCACTATATATTTTTACCGTCCTATTATCCCACATTCTTCACCCAAATATATAGTGGTATAATAGCATAATACCGGCTCCTACTGATGAGTCGCCAGTAAGCACGAAACGAATGTGCATGAGATTATACTTTCCGTTCATGCCGCCTTTGGTTATTCCTTCTGGTCAAAACTGAACTAATTTGTTAATAGGTTCGCAACACCTAATACAAACTATGTATAGCTATCAGTGAATAACAAAACAAACTTGATCTTAATTCCTCATGTTAGACAAACTTGATAATTTCAGAATTTACGACTCGGATATATCATATACAATATGCTTTTGTCCGCTTTTATATCGAGGCATGTAAAGAGAACTTGAAAATAAAATGTAAACGTCAGACAACATAGGCATCAATTGAAATTGATCAGCTTAATGTAGTTGAACAATGAATGCAGTTTTTGTAGTCAGTTCGCAGGAACTGCTGATAAAATTACAAAATTGTAGAAAATTTGAAAATGGTAGTTTTCTAATTTAATATACTTAATATCCTCACTAATAATAGACAGAAGTGTTCATTTACAGTCCACATATAACCATGAACGACCTATGGCCCGCAGCCATAGAAATTCCGGCCTGGCGACCAGCAGGCAGAAGCAAGTCCGTCCGGAAATGGTAGTATCAACCTTTCCGAGTTAAAAGCGTCACAGCCATCGTCCTGTTTCAAATGAAGCCTCTAGTTTGGTCTAACAGCGCGGTAACTTATTGTTAAATGTGTGTCGGAATTAGTACAAGCGTGCCAGACGCTAAGGGCAAGTTTCGGCTGCTAAAGGAAATTTTGGCCACTGGAATCTGGCCAGATACTGTTCATCAGCCTTGGTTAGCAGACAAATAGCCACAAAGAATCCGTACTGCCGATTTCATTTTGCCACAGAATTTACTTCATAAAATTAACTCATATAGAAATCGGTGATCTCGTTTTTATACTGTTTAGGTAGGTCTACCGATCAAAACTAGATTCACCTCATTCTTCAATATAACTCTTATTCTCCTAAATAAGTGTTATAGTTTCTCATGGTTAGGTGGTTATAAATGATTAGTTTCTAAATGCAGATTATTATAATCAAGGTTGCGGTCTTGATATGAACACCTGACCCATTAATTACTTACATATGTCAATATATAATTCTTAGTTTATACTGACATATGTAAGTAATTAATGGGTCAGGTGTTCATAACAAGACCGCAACCTTGCTTATAATAATTGTTATCACCACCCGCGAAACCAATGTTCGTTTAATTATATAAATGCAGATGTCTGTGTTGGCGATGAGAAAGGATATGTTAGTCTACAGCTCAGGCATATTTAGAACCAAAAATTTAAAAAAAAATCATGGTTATGCGATGTTGAATTGTATATTTATATGCTGATGCGTTATACCTAATTGAGTATATTCGGTAACTACAATTGGTCTTTTTTCAATAACCGTTAAACTTGAAGCAATATCATACTTTCTGAAAAATCGAATGTGTCTAATAAAATTGACAATAGACAGATAGATTTGGTCAATTCAGCGCCAGTGCATTAATAGAAAGAGAACTGATTCTACATTTGCTCGGAATGATATATTTGGTATAAAAACTTTTGAAAAATGCGGACAACAACGATACGAATACAATCATCGCATAGTCTATTCTAGTACAAATAAGTGATCGCGAGAGATGCATCATAGAAACCTATTACTTCATTCCTCCAAATGTCTATTACTTTTTTATTTGTTTAAGTCAATCATGGGCTGCGTACAGGACGCTGTAGCAGTCGATTATCTTTATAAGGCACTTGCTTTGCGACGAAAAGCTCATTCGATCAAGAATTTGATGATAAATAAGTTCTTATCCTTGAAAAAAATTAATTATACTAAAATAGGCTAACATGAACTAAGATGCAAATGTTTCTTTCTATATCGTATTTAAGTAACCGTTACTTTATGATAGAAAATAAATATTGTAGAACAGGCACAATTCAACAGAATTAACAGCCACGATAATGAATAAAGAATGTGTGAGAATCAGCAGAAGTAAGATTGATTATCTGGTAACCAAGTTATTATACCAAGGAATGATAATAGCTTGGTCAAATCACGATCAAGCACAAGAAAAATTAAAAAATCCTTTGTATTAATTTTATTTGATTCACACAATCAACATATAACCATGAACGACTTATTGCAATATGGCAGTGCAACATTATTCAAATTCGATTTTGTATGGCTATGGATACGGAGGATGATATTTCCTGACAAAACTAAATACCATTTACCTTTTTCACGCCAATTTTTACAAATATTGTTACAAAGTAAATGAAATTATTCAGTAATTGTAGTAAGCAAAATTATGAAGTATGTGACTTATGGAGAACAATTCAGTTAAATACAATGGTGTTTACTTTAAGCTCGCAAACTTGATTTAAAGAATTGTTACCACCACCCGCAAAATCAATTAATGTTTAATTCAGTTGTCCGTACGCTGTGCCTGATACGCGTGACCTTCTCCGTTGACTTATGGCAGCTATCTTGTTTCTCGTTTCAATTTTACACATTCTGATCCTCACAATACATATCTGTTTTTATTTGTGAATATCGGGATCGATCACGAATAGGTAATTTAATTGTTTTTGTGTCTTATTTCTTTCCAGGTCAAGGTATCGGTGTGCAGTTCTTTGTGTAAAGTACACAGACCTGCAAGTATTAATTGATTAATAACATCATTATCATCATCATGCACAGCCATACAAAAACCAAAAGTAACTAATGTTTCACTGCCATGTAGCCATAATTCCTTCCTGGCTATATGTGGACTGTAAACGATCACTAGTTCTCTCATTCCTAGTAAGGATATTTTGTATTCGAAGTTATCCTTCTCTTTGGTAGTCTGCCATCCAAGACTAATCAGCACTATCTGCCCAGATGCCAGTGACTAAGGCAAGCGTACCAGACACGAAGAGCAAGTCCCGGATATATATAGTTGTTATTAACATCTTAAATGCTAGGAAACTGATAACATGAACTCAATATATATGGAAGAGAAAACTGTCCTATCAAACACCTATAAGCTCACTAAGAATGATTCTGACTTGGCGTGTATGGAGCTATCGTTGGCTAATATGAATGTAGCCTCTACGGATGAAAAAACGAAAAGATATTTGAAATCTATTAAAAAATTTATTTATACAGTGATATAATTTTAATAGACAGACAAATTGAATTATAGCTTGGTTAAACACCATTATGAAACAATGAAAATGAAGTCTATCATGACGGCATTAGTTTTTGGGTCCGAAATTATGTATTCGGTACTCCTTTACGAGTCAGCTTAAATTAGATGCATCTTAAATATGTTGAGTCAACAAAGATACGGTGCATATATAACAAATATATAAAAACTGAAAACCAACATAGATTATAAAATTTTAGCAGTTTTAACTAATTACACTTTCGTAGCATTAAAAAACGTTATGCTTAAGAGAACAAACAAGTATAAATGGGGCAGTTTAAACTAATATCTTCACTTGACATATTGATTGTCAACTTAGTGGGTGATGTGTTTGCCAATGAAAAAGGCCTCCATACCCGGAGGTCTAAATATTTGGAAAAATCATGATGACAGTGGATCCAAACATTTCGGTACGCAATCCGAAAATCAGGTAAATATATTACAAAATAACCGCATACAGTAATTGAAAAAACATAATACCATTATACTAGTACAATGTAAAGGACGAACACCTGTTCTCAACATACCTCGAGACTTTTATCTAAATACTCCTTCATGGCAGTAATGCACATATGTTTTGTGTTCATAGTTTGCTGATGACCTTGACGCACCATCGATTCCATTGAAATTGGTGGATTAAACGGTACTGTACTACCAAGCGAAACATTGGAACCAAACGCCGGCTGTATCGTACCACCGATACCAAGATTAGCCGGCTTAGTTTGGGCTGTTTGGCCAAATATACTAGACTGTGGTTGCTGAGCAGTTGATGCATTTCCAAATATTCCCCCACCAAAAGCAGCTAGAATGATAAAAAATGTATAAAACTTACGCTGACCAAAGGTAGAGCCAGTAGTGCTGCCAAAAACCGCTAAAAATAGTTACTACATAAGAAAACCTTACGTTTAGCCTGACCAAACATTTCAAGCGCGAGAAATTTCGAATATGATTAGGCGCATTTAAAAAAATAAACAAGTAAGAATTGTAACGGCTCAGATTAATACGCCGAAATATTTCCAAAATGAAATTAAAATTTCATTACGCGGTACCAATTAAAACAAGCGAAATTTTCCGTTGACCAATGGCGTGCGACTTTGCGCTAGTGTAAACGCCCCAGCTTCAAGTAAATGCCGTACGACGTTACAAACTCGGTTAAGGTGCTCTGAATAGAGATTAGTTACTGATATGGGGGACCTTAAGAGAGTGTAGAGGTTAAATTAATTATCGGACAGAAATTTACCTCTCATATAAAAATAAATCAATTTTTATTTTTGGACATTTGATGTTATCGCTGGTTTCGTAAAACAATATTGTAATTTTTGAAAAATATTGTAAAATTTTTTGAAAGTTCTTTTGTTCATATTGTCGAAGTTTTGGACTTGTCTTGTGAAAAGAAATGAGACAGTTTTGATCTGAGTTTCTGAATTGCATGAGCGGGACACTGCATGGTTCATCTGCGATTACTTTGTGAATAAAATTTGTAAATCTTCTCGTCATTTTGGTGTTTTTAATTATCAGCGAAAAGTACCATAAGTTTGCTTTGGGTCTTGTTCTTTCCAGTTCAGTAAATTTGTGGACATCAGCGTATCCGGGTAAGCTTACTTAATTAATATAATATATAAATTATAAATAATTTAATAATATCATGTCTGGTTTATTAAATACTGAGGATACAGAGCAGTTGGCTAGCGGACTTATGGATTGTAGCTTAAGAGATAGTTCAGAGGAACTTAAGTGTTCCAAGATAGATGATCATTCCGCATATATGGATTTTCCGGGCCTGGCATCCAAGAGACCCCCTTATGGTAGTGACCAAAGGGCCTCTACAAAAAATGGCGACCACGCCAGGATCCTTTATGCGGGAAGATATGATGTAGAAGATCGTTATTGCCACAATTCTATGGATAGCAATGTCAAGCTTAATACGTACAGACCAGACAACCATTCTGAATGGGTCGAAGAAGCAAAATTTTATTTTAAACTAAGACGAATGACCGACCCTATAGAAAGGTTTGCCTCGGCCTGGTGGTGCTTACCTGAGCCATTAAAAAAGAATCTGTTTAGACTCAGGAAATTTGTCACTGAGAACGAACCAGAAAATGCATTTGAGCTTCTAGTAGAAGAACTCCATGGACGATATCAACCCGAGAGGATTGAACGAATGACTGACTTATTACGTCAGGAAAAGATGGGAAATCTACTTCCATCTGAATTTTATGACAGACTAATTTCAAAATCCATCGGGCTTGATGTATCTGAGGAAGTTATAAATAGTATATTTGTAGCAGAATTGCCTGCTAGACTGAGAGCCACATTGGATGTATATGATACATTGGAACTAGAGTGGCCCAAGAAGCTCAAAGGGTTGGACAAAGTGTATCGTCAGGTGGAACCTAAGGTGTATGCTGATATAAAGGATAACATCATTGGGATGGATTTTTTGATCCATTTTAATCTCGCTTTAGATCCCAAATCTAGGACCATTGGACAAAGCACTGGGATAGTGACTTATGCTGAGACTGGGACCTCAGTAATTAGGTCAGTGAGACTACCCAGACCCGTCGTCGCCGATGACTTGGCGGATGTCATCGAGAAACACCTGGCCGTGTTTCTGCCATTTAATGCTAAACGCAGGGGTTTAAAGACAGGTATAGAACACCAAATCGAGTTGGTGGAGCCACTACCTTGTTCGCCCAAGTCTCAACCGTTAGCACAACACAAGCAGCAGGTTGCTATTGAAGAATTTAAGCGGTTGAGAGAAGAAGGAATTTGTAGGCGTTCAAATTCCAACTTTGCATCTCCAATAGTGGTTGTTCCCAAACCTGAACCAGGTCAATGGAGGGTTTGTGGTAACTATCGTCTATTGAATTCGGTTACGAAAGGCGATTCGTATCCTCTACCGAACCAGAGTACTTTGCTCAGGGATATAATGGGGTATGAGGTATACACAACGTTAGATCTGCAGAAAGCGTACTATCAAGTACCTATGGAGGCAGAATCTATACCGCTCACAGCAGTGCGATTTCCTGGAGGAGGATCGCATGAATTCTTATGTATGCCTTTTGGGTTGAAGAATGCAAGTCAGATATTCCAGCGTCTGACGGAGGAAGTTCTTCAAGACTGTTCATTTGCTAGAGTGTATATAGATGACATCGTTATATATAGTCAATCTAGGGAGGAACACCGGGAGCATTTGGACTTCTTTTTTCTAAGCTGAAATATTATGGATTGGTAGTGAAACCAGAAAAGAGTAGGATTGGTTGCTCTATCGTAAAATATCTTGGACACACCATTTCCAAGGATGGAATCAAGCCCTTGGAAGACAAGGTACAAGCAATCAAGGATGTGCCAGAACCTAGAACTGTACGCCAGTTGCGTAGATTTTTGGGCATGATTAGCTACTATCGTCGGTTCATACCAGGTTTAGCTGAAATTTTGGGGTCGCTAACTCGACATTTAGTTCGCGAACGAAGCACAATCAAGAAGTCCTGGCCTATTAATTTTAGCCAAGACGACAAGGAAAAATTCCAGAGGGCCAAAGATCTGTTAAGCCAAATAACCACATTAGCACCTGTGGATTGGACTAAGCCGTTTGAGCTGGTCACAGATGCTTCTGATGTAGCCATAGGAGCAGTGTTACATCAACGGGAAAATGGTATAGTCAAGCCGATAGGATTCTATAGTCGGAAACTCCAAGATCGCGAGAAGCGATATGATACGCTTGGAAAGGAGTTACTAGCAGTTTATTCTGCAGTGTTGCATTTTGAGCACTACCTAGATGGACATCAGTTTATGATATTAACTGATCATAAACCGTTGTTGAGTATCCTTGGGAAAGCAAACAGGCTAAATTATTCTCGGCGGGTAAATTCACAAATAACCCGACTCGCAGAATTTGATTTTACCATAAGTCATATCTCAGGAAAGGATAATGTGGTGGCAGACACTCTCAGTAGACCAGACGTATCAGATGAAGATATGATTCGTTCAGAGTCACTCGTATGCTCTATTGTATCTTCTAATGATTTTGTCCAGCAATTGATGGAAGCACAAGGTTCTGATCCTTTAGTAGCTGTGTTGGGAAAGAATCCTGTATATACACGCAGGAAGATTGGAGATAAGTGGTTATTATGTGAAATCTCCAGGAGCCAACCTAGACCTTATGTACCGCTAGAATTAAGGTATAAGGTAATTCAGCAGCTACATGAATTCAGTCATCCTTCCATTAAGGCAACTATCAGGATGGTCACTGATAGATATGTATGGCCAAAGATGTCGAAAGACATAAGAGCCTGGGTAAGGACATGTGCCCGGTGTCAAACTTGTAAAGTTTGGCGTCATACCAAAACTGAAATTAAAACGATTGGTATACCAGCGGGTCGATTCATGCATGTTCATATTGATATAGTAGAAATGCCTGAGATTTCCGGCCAAAAGTATTTACTCACGATGGTCGATCGGTTCAGTCGTCAGTTTGAGGTAGCAATCCTGAAGGGCATGACAGCTGAAGAGGTCTTACTTATGTTCTTGCATAATTGGGTGTCGCGATATGGTGTACCAGTAAGGGTAACTACTGATCGTGGTAGTCAGTTTATGACTGAACTGTTTATCAGATCATTGAATACAATGGGGATAGAAGTAAGACACACATGTGATTATAATCCCAGAGCCAATGGGATGGTTGAGAGACTGCACAGGGAGCTAAAGGCTGTATTACGCTGCAATGGAGGAGCCAGTTGGATACATGATTTGCCCGTAGTTTTGCTGGCAATGCGAAACAGATACAGAGTTCAGTTAGGAACATCCATAGCAGAACTTGTTTATGGAGAGCCACTGAGGCTACCTGGAGATATTCTAATAGAAGCTCCAAGTTGTCTCGATTGGGCCTCTAGTTCAGTAGATTGGTTTGTTGGAGCATTGAGAGATAAAATGAGTCGTTTAGCTCCAACCGAAACTAGAAGTCCAAAGACCAAATGCTATGTATCTTCAGATTTAAAGCTGGCATCGCATGTATACATAACTAACGAAAACAGACAGAATTGTCTGACTCCATTCTATAAGGGGCCATATAAAGTCAATCATATGACTGAGAAAAATGCATTTATAGAAGTAAATGGCACTGTAGAATGTGTAACACTGGATCGCTGTATTCCACAGTTTATTTGGACGGAGGAGGAGACTGAGGAACAGTATTCACCGAAGTACCCGGAAGTTGAGGCGAGATGTGACTCAGAAATTGGTGAGAAAAATGAAGTGTCGAATAAATATGGTAAAGAAGTAAAGATTAAAACCAAGACAACTGAGAATCAAGAACAATGCGATATGAATATGAAATCTGGTGAAGTACCAGCACTACTTGTTGAAACTCGGTCGGGAAGAGTCATCAAGAAACCGAAGAATGAAGACTACATCATGTATGGTTAATCATCTTAAACATGAGGGAGTACGCAGAGGTTAAATTAATTATCGGACAGAAATTAACCTCTCATATAAAAATAAATCAATTTTTATTTTTGGACATTTGATGTTATCGCTGGTTTCGTAAAACAATATTGTAATTTTTGAAAAATATTGTAAAATTTTTTTGGAAGTTCTTTTGTTCATATTGTCGAAGTTTTGGACTTGTCTTGTGGAAGAAAATGAGAGAGTTTTGATCTGAGTTTCTGAATTGCATAAGCGGGACACTGCGTGGTTCCATCTCCGATTCTTTGTGAATAGAGCTTTGTAATCCTTCCGTTGTTTTGTTTTTAATTATTAGCGAAAAGAAACACAAATTTTCTTTGGGTATTTAAAGTGTATATTTGTTTTAAGGTTTCAATCATTCCAATTCAGTAAATTTGTGGACATCAGCGTATCCGGTAAGCTTACTTAATTAATATAATATATAAATTACAAGTAATTTAATAATATCATGTCTGGTTTATTAAATACTGAGGATAAATAGCAGTTGGCTAGCGGACTTAAGGATTGTAGCTTAAGAGATAGTTCAGAGGAACTTAAGTGTTCCAAGATAGATGATCATTCCGCATATATGGATTTTCCGGGCCTGGCATCCAAGAGACGCCCTTATGGTAATGACCTAAGGGCCTCTACAACTGGTTTGAATGGAAAGCTTTTATGCAATAGCACATTCTCCGAAACCACAAAGGATGCAGTGATACAAACTGTCATCTAGTGGCGTATATAGTGCAGGAGATAGGACTTATTTGTTTCACAACTTTTCTTTGTACAGATTCTATCTTATTAGACAAACCCTTTGTTAAGGGATTCCAAGTAGCAGCAGCATATTTTAGTATCGGTCTAATCCATATTATAAACATTTTATATTTTATTTCATGCGATATAATATTTCTATTTATTAATGCCCATCTGTTCTTGGCACTGCCTAATATCCTTTCAATATGTCTCTAAGCAGAAGCTGTACAATGAATAGTTATGCCTAAATCCTTTATTTCTTGCATAAGTTTAATCTCACAAACATCATTAATCTCAGCATCATGAAAATAAACATAATTAAATTCTGTTCTGTTACCTATTTTTAAAGCTCTCTTCTTTTTATTGTTTATTCTCAGCCCTAGTGTTAACAAATATCTACTTAAATCCTACAAATCTAGTGTCACATTATTTTTGGAGAATTCAACATTATTTGGATCAATTGGAAAGATTATTTTCAAATCATTAGCAAATTTGCAAACTCGACCGTTAGGGATCTTAGTTTCCAAATGTGCAAATACAATTTTAAATAAAATTTGCCCCAAACTTGATCCCTGTGGAACTCCACTTGTTACCCTTTTCGATTTAGATATCAAATCGTTTACTTGAATACTCATTCTTCGATTATATAAATATTATCTAAATAATCTAAAAATATTCGGATCAATATTCAATAAATTAATCGCATTCAAAATAGCATAAAAAGATATAGAGTCAAAAGCTTTTGAGATATCTATGAATACAATTAATGCATCTAACTTTTTCTCATCTAATGTAATTACATGTTTCCAATTATTCTCAAATTTTAATAGGATATCGGGTTTCATTTTGTTTTTATTTTTAGATTCTCGTGATTTCTTGCCTGATTTCATTTCTAGGATTCACCTGGAATTTAATTACACAATTTTTTGTAATTTGCCAACAGATACCAACTATTTACTCTTAGCTCACACTCTATCTGCTTTTCTATCTCACTCCACCATGAACCAGATTTCATCGCCAGCCCCCATCTCCCCGTTCTTAACTCAAAAGCTTATCTCCAATCTTGCTGACCTCCAGCAACAAATGGCGGATGTCACAGGACTACTTGGAGCACTGACTGGCAACCTTTCGATCTCCACCTTACAGCCCCATCTACTGCGTCAGGCAGATGAGTTTTTTAATGGTGTAGCTAGGGAGGTTGCCCTACGAAACCACAGCAAGCGAAACCTCTTTCTATGGTCCCCATGCACCCCCTTTGCAAAGGACAATCTGGCCTCAGATCTCATCAGTCAACTAGGGGATAACTTTAGACACCTTAAAGAGGTCTATTCGGAAATGGGTCGCGACTTTGTTCTCTCCTCGTACAAAAAAAGATTGTCAGACTGTGAGCAACCTCCCTAGCTACACCTTTCAAAAACTCATCTGCCTGACGCAGTAGGTGGGGCTGTAATGTAGAGATCGAAAGGTTGCCAGGCAGTGCTCCAAGTAGTCTTGTGACTTCCGCTATTTGTTGAAGATAAGCTTTTGAGTTAAGAACTGGGAGATGGGGGCTGGCAATGAAATCTGGTTCATGGTGGAGTGAGATAGAAAAGCAGATAGAGTGTGAGCTAAGAGTAAATCCTTGGTATCTGTTGGCAAATTCCAAAATAATTGTGTAATTAAATTCCAGGTGAATCCTAGAAATGAAATCAGGCAAGAAATCACGAGAATCTAAAAATAAAAACAAAATGAAACCCGATATCCTATTAAAATTAGAGAATAATTGGAAACCAAAAGCACGCTCTCTCTGGTCTTTGAGTTCTGCCAGACAGTACGTATATAATAACATTTATATATTGAATGTTTTCTAATTTGCTTATCTATGGTTTGAATCCAAATAAAGATATTCTATTCTATTTTATTGTAGACCACAGTCAAGCAAATTGATCATATATTAATCGCATTCCTCAATTTATCCCGGCATTAATCCAAAACTCTCATCATCCAGGATATATCCAAGGCTTTTGATTCGCTGTCATTTTCAGCAATAAAATTCGCCATATTGAGAAGCGGTATTTGCGGCAACGTGCTCAATCTTATCAGTTACTATCTCCGAAACCGATGCGCGACAGTAAAAGTCGGAAATAATCACTCGAGGCCAGTCCTTATCCGATCTGGAGTTCCCCAGAGCTCCGTACTTGGTCCTTTTCTTTTCAACCTTGCACTCGCGCAGGTACAGGTTAAAGACAATCTTTTAAAGCTGTTCAGATATACAGATGACATGATCATTGTATTCAATAACCCCACAGCATCCAAGCCTTCCTTACCCCTTATATCGAAGCTTTTATCCTCGCTCCCCTTGCAGCTCAGTAGTATCGGTCTCAAACTAAATCCCGCCAAGACTCGTATAATGAAACTCTCCTCTGACCCATTCTGCTCTCTTCCGGTTTCAAATCATCCCCTCGATATTAAATAATAGATTCGGCCAAACACCTTGGTATTTATATTTGAAAATCCTTAGTCTTCCCCACACTCCTTTTGCACACTACTTCCAAACACTTCAAATGGGCCCACCTGATCTGCTTCACAACTAACAACCCCATTCTCCAACTCACGCTATTCAAGGTTTACGTTCTACCCCTCATTTCATACGCTAGCGGATTCTATTGTTCTCTCACTCTCGCCTCCTCGTATACCATTGAACGGATATCATCCAGATTTCTAAAGCAAGTCTTCCCCCACAGCCAAATTTATCGGGAACGCCTACTCCTGGCAAACCTTCTACCGCTTTAGTTTACCCGTCAACTTCGAGTCATTTCTTTTATCCATAAGATCAGAACTTGCCTATCACTGTCCAACTTTGCTCATCCAAGTCACCACTACGCCACAGGATCTAGCAACTCTTCTATTCAATCTAACCACACTCACAATATATTTTAAAAAATGTATCGCTTTTCCAAAACCACTCGTGTCTTCAACGCTCTTCCAACGGAAATATAGCTCCTAACCCAGCTGGAATTTAAAAAGTCGGCCCACAAGTACTATTTTAACAAATTTCTTTGAGAACCGACCGATTGGAAGCGAAATTAGTTCCTTCTTATTTCATAACATTCCTTTCATCCACGTCTAATCTCTTTAATGGTTTCGGAGGTCATAATCCCTCTGGCTGTCAACAAATTTCCACTTTCCTCTCTGGTTTTAAATCTCTCACTCTTGATTCCCTGATACCGCTTCTATTCTCATTTTGCATTCTATCATATCCACCCAACGGTTTGTATCGGACATCGATTTCCCCATGTCTAACATCAGTCATAACCTCGTTCAAGGGACGCCAGTGATCCCTTCACGACACACTGGCTCCAATCAAGGCGACTTCATCTTGGTCAATACTACACTTCAGAAATTCAATATCCACGACAAGGGACTCGGTCGGGCAACGTCTGCTTCCGGTTCGCCATCTTTTTCGATCTCACACGCAAACTCATCTGTCCGAACCCAGGCTACCCCGCATTGATGCTCGGACACTTCATGGAATGAACTCCAATTGATCTTGTCTAGTCAGATGGAATTTCTTTTTTATTTTTCATCAGATTGAACTATCATAAAGTTGGTGAAAACATTTCTCTTCCTCAACTCCTGCACTCCTGTTATTTAGAATAGAATATAATAGAATAGAATATCTTTATTTGGATTCAAAACACACATGTTCCATCAAATAATAAAATTGGAAAATGTACAATATATAAAAAAAAGTTATCACATCACATAAAATTGTGCAATTAGTCTCATGTAGATAGGTATATCTCACTAGTTGTACTGTACAATATATCAATATCAGAAAGTTCGGCTGTGAAGAATAATTGATACATCATCAAAATAGGAAATATTAAGGTAAAATTCGATTGTAACATTATGCAAAAAAATTGAGAACCATGACTAGCAATTGATTGTATGTATTGTTGACTTACATGATGATATAATGCAGAACATTTCAATTTTAATAATACAAAACTTGGAAATAAAAATCTCAAGAAATTCTGTTTCCGATAACAATTATCCTTGTCTTTTATTCAACCATGAGAAAGTATTATCATAATCAAAAAAATATCAGCAGGTTTGTAGACTTTTTCTAGTTCAGTAGATAAAAATTTAAAAGACATCTTAGATGGAGGCATTTCTCTAGGCCCTTTGGCAATTGGTTATAAATTTTGTAGATTTTCGAAAAAGAGAATAACTTGCTCGCAACATTCCCCACCAAAGGAGGAGATATTGCCAAATGTCCAGATCTAGTTCCAACTTCATGACTCTTTCTTATGGGATTCATATAGGCACCAGACCACTGGTTCAAATGAATAGAATAGAATTTTTTAGAATAGAATATCTTTATTTGGATTCAAACCACACATATTCCATCAAATAATAAAATTGGAAATTGTACAATATATATTAAAATAATTATCACATCACAATATTTGTGCAATTCATCTCGTGTAGATAGGTATATCTCACTAGTTGTACAATACAATATGTCAATATCAGAAAGTTCGACTGAAAAGAATAATATATACATCACCAAATTAGGAACAATTAAGGTATAATTAGCACATCCTCCGAAACCACAAAGATTGCAGTGACACAAACTGTAATCTAGAGGCGTATATAGTGTAGGAGATAGGACTAATTTGTTTCACAACTTTTCTTTGTACAGCTTCTATCTTATTGGACAAAACCTTTTTAATGGATTCCAAGTAGCGACAGTATATTCTAGTATCGGTCTAATCCATATTATATACATTTTAAGTTTTATGTCATTCGATAAGATATTTCGATTTATTAGTGACCATCTTTTCTTGGCATTGCCTACTATACTTTCAATATGTCTCTCAGCAGAAGGAGTAAATTGAATAGTTATGCCTAAATCCTTTATCTCTTGCATAAGTTTAATCTCAAACACATCATTAATCACAGCACCATGAAAATAAACATAATGAAAGTTTGTTCTGTTACCTATTTTTAAAGCTCTCGTCTTTTTATTGTTTATTCTCAGCCCTAGTGTAATCAAATATCTACTCAAATCATACAAATCTAATGTCACATTATTTTTGGAGAATTCGACATTTTTTGGATCAATTGGGAAGATTATTTTTAAATCATCAGCGAATTTGCAAACTCGACCGTTAAGGATCTTAGTTTCCAAATGTGAAAATACGATTTTAAATAAAATTGGTCCCAAACTTTATCGCTGTGGAATTCTACTTGTTACACTTTTCGATTTTGATATCAAATCGTTTACTTGAATACTCATTCTTCGATTATATAAATAGTATTTAAGTAATCTAAAAATATTCGGATCAATATTCAACAAAATAATCGCATTCAAAATAGCATCAAAAGATATAGAGTCAAAAGCTTTTGAGATATCTATAAATAAAATTAATGCATCTAACTTATTCTCATCTAATGTAATTACATGTTTCCACATAGAAAGCATATTAGTAGTTGTCGATCTATCATTCGTAAAGCCATGTTGACATAAATCAAAATCAACCGGCAACATACGTTCTAAATGATCTAGTATCAATCGTTCTATTATCTTCAAAAACGAAGGGATAATAGAAATTAATCTATAATCACTGGCGCACGTTGGCTTACTTACTTTTGGCAACGGTTTAGCTACTATCGTTAGTATATCGATTGGTAATTCCCCATTCTTCAAAATTCTATTTATAAAGTTGCAGAGCGCATTCGTAAAAGTTAAGGGTAATTGAAGCAGGTTATCAATCGAAATACCAAGGTGATATTTTTGTTTTTTTGATTTGATTTTTAACATTACTTTTATCAATTTATCACTGTAAATAACAAGTCCTGGTTCCTGGTCTCCAAAGGATCAGGTAGTTCCATGCAGTTTCTTTCATTCTGTGGATTACATATCAAATTGCCAAATACTTCATCCAATTCGCAGAGAAATTTATACTCAGTTTTATCCACAGGTAATATAAGCTTTAACTTTTCCTTATATTTATTGTAATCTGTGAGGAGTTTGTATCCTAGTCTAGGATTACTCTTCATTTTGGCCAAATTAATTCGTTCTGATCTTTGACGAATTATCAGCAGTGATGAATAGCTATGTTAAGTTTTAAAATGACCGTGCAGAGCATATTACAAAGGAACTATGGTACATTGGTTGTAAAGCCATTTCGTCCAGGCTCTAATATAGTAGATGGAAATGCTGGAACACGGTTTACCGAAATTTCAGTAAGAGAAAAGATCAACAAAAAATAGGTAATCAAAAATAGCAAAAGGAATTGGGACATAAACAAAAAGTTAAAGCTTTATTCAGTATAATATGGCTAATTTGGAAAACTTTGATTTACATTTTACTCCAACGCTTTCATCTGCTCTTAAGTTACTATCATGTAACTTTCGGAAAAAGTTTCAAATGTATCGGTATTTAAAACCGTTTGTTTTCTTCTAATGTCCTTTAGTTGCTAAGTTTAAAAAAAAGAAAGCTTGTTTTTATTACTTCGCTACATTACTGCTTGTCGCTTTTAACCAGATCTTTGTCCAAAATTATTTATCTATTTATCCCACCTAGCTTCATTTTACTATGTTACTCTTACTTAAAAAAACGATTCACAAATAAGCAAAATTTGCAGAAATATCGTGGAGGACGTCTTTGTTTAGCAATGTACATATTAAAATTTATAATTTCGAAATAAACACGTATGTTGTGATTAAAAATTAATACTTTATATAGAATTTTAATTTTCATTGCGTGTTGCTGACTTGATCATGACAAATTCTCTGCAAACAATACAG
>JAQBSW010005129.1:0-60808 GCA_029291075.1 Eudiplozoon nipponicum | reverse complement strand
AAGAACAAGTCAACCCGATCAAAGACAAAACAAAATTAGAAATTGTGAAAAATCGGATCTTTGTGTAACTGCCCGTGTACAGCTATTACCCGCGTACGCAAAACGCGGCATTGAAAAGAACTAAACGGTTTCCTAAGAATACAAATAAAAGTTCACGGAAAGTGGGTAAGAGAAATCCATAGTAAGTTAAGCCAGATATTCATATACCAAAATTGACTTAAAAGAGCGGCTAATTAGTATCATCATTTACAGGAATCACCATTCTAAAAAGGTTTTGGGGCAGACAAAGTAAAATAGGACGAAACAAAAATAGAAAGGAGAGCAGACTCAGCAGAAGGAAAAAACACCAGTTTAAAAAATTTAACTAATGTTCGTGACTGCATAGAAATTGCGCAACCGACATTTCCAGTCATGTTCAATGTATACGAGACTGATTTCCATATATTTTCAATGCGGTTTGATCCTCGATAGTCAGTTAGCCGTCGTACTCAGATGATGATCATGGAAGTTCGAAACGCGTCAGTGTGTTGCGTCTGGCGGTAGTTTTGTTATGTTGTTTGACGACTGATTAAATACAGTGGGATATAAATAAATGTCATTAATGTTACAGCTGTAAAATCATCATTGGAACCAATTTTTAATAAAGCCTTTTCAGGCGGCAAAAAACGTAGTTTGCGTTTATTTGATTTAATAAATCCCGATAAGAGGCCCCAACTATTAATTGTGAGATAAGAAACTAAGAAAGTGGGTGTACTAGAGCTTAATAGGATTCTGTCTGGTTGTCGTTTCAATTTAATTTTTTTAAACTGGTGTTTTGTCCTTCTCTCGAGTCTTCTCTTCTTTCTATTTTTGTTTCGTCCTATTTCACTTTGTCTGCCCAAAATCTTTATAGAATGGGGATTCCTGTAAATGATGATATTAATTAGCCGCTCTTTTAAGTCAATACTGTTGTATGAATATCTGGCTTAACTTACTATGGATTTCTCTTCCCCACTTTCCGTGAACTTTTATTTGTATTCTTTGGAAACCGTTTAGTTCAGCAAGCGATTTTTGTTTTTCTCAATTTAACTAATTTGACATTGCCACTAAATGAAAACTGTATTCTTTTGATGCCTTTTCTTAACTCCACTTTCATTTCTCCCTACAACTGACTGCACCTAGGAAAAAACTAGCCAACTGGGAGTTGTGTATTGCGTATAGTGAACCATTCACTGTTATTAAATATGGATAGATTATGAATGACACTACTATATTCGTTGTGAATCGTATGCGCTCGACATTAAGGAAGCTTACATTGTTGATTATATATTTACTAATATATGCATAAATATGTATGTGTGTGTGTTCGATTTGGTTAAAAATAAATATGGATGTAGTCTAGTCATGAAGGACTTAGATAATCTGTTTATGACGTGATACAGTGGAATCCGCAAGGAAGCTGTATTGCTGATGTCGCCTTGCCCGAATGCTAACTTGGCCATAATGGTTTTGTGGAGAGGTTTAGTTTTCCTCATTTTTGTGAGTTATCCTGATAAATTTACTCATAATAGCAAGGTATTTCTTCTCTCTCTCGCAAATCTCAATAATAATTTGTCTAAATTCACTTATATACTTTTTTTCACTCCTTAAGGCAGTGAAACATTAGTCACTTGACTTTTGTGTGGCTGGACATGATGATGATGATAGATAATCTGAGCTCTATACTTTTGACCAGTTGTGTGCGTAAGGAAAGAAATTTAAGGACCTTTAATAATATGATCGTACAAGTATTTAAGCATAAATGTTATATATATGTTGATTTTGCCTATATTGGTTGGATCTTTCATATTAGTGTGTTATCCAGCCCAGACTTGCTTATCCCTATCTCCGCATTCAAGGTGTACGTTTGTGCATTCAATCCTTTTACTTTTATTATTAAGTCGCTTACTCTATAAGTTTTGTACACGCTGCATAATACTTAACTCGTTTACAATCCTGCCTGAATTAAATATTTTTTTCACAAGTATTTTCAAGTTAGAATTTAAAGAAAATCGATCCAATAATTTTGTTTCATCTATATTACACCTTTGGTCAGGAGTTGTGAAGAATGTTGTTGGGTCTCGGATCAATTACATTGGATAGCTTAATATCGTTGCATCTCCGGAATTATAGTAAATGTTATCAAATAAATTACATCACCAGTATGTCACGAATTTCAGTCTTATGTACTTTCAGTATTTAGGAGTTACGCTGCACAAAAGTAGTATTCTCAGATATTTCTTGTTGAAAACATCTTTCTATAAAGTACATATATACTGAAGTTCTTAATCTGAACCTCGAAAAGTCTCTGGACCATCTGACGGTATAAATCGGACACTGGTTCTTTCTCGCCTTTCATCAGTCGTAACCTCGCTCCACGGAAACCAGTGAATCCTGCACGCGACATTGACACTGACTCTCCACAAACTTCAATCTAGTGGACTTTATCCTACAGGGTGAATAAACAAAAACAAGGTACTCCAGATAAATCTTAAAATTGAACCCATAGGCTGGGAGATTCTTGATGCGATTTTGGTGAAGACGAATATCGTCGCGTACTCTGAGAATGAGAGAAGACACAAATTAATTAAAGCATCCAGCCACAAGTCGAATATTGCTTAATAGACCTGTAAGTCATATAAGCTTTGCTTAAACTCTAGAGCTGCAGGAATAAACTAATGGTGGACCGGCGACGTCGTCTCTTTTTAAGAGGAACATAAACACCAAAGTATGCACGGTGAATATTCAGATGTCTTTTCTTGTCCGTGAATGCAACTTCAGTCAAATGATAGTTTATCCATTAGCTCTTGCAAATTATGGGATCTTGCCTCACAAGCTAGCTGAGCTGCATAAGTACAGTATTGGAAATTTCTGTCTTTAGGAGATCGTAACTGCCACGAGCATTCTACAGTGTCCATCGGGCTAAGATTACGAGAAAAGCCGATTAGTTTCCTTTGACAAAGCAAGAGTGATCCAAAAAGTTATTATGCCGCATTTGACCTGTATAGAGTTGCAGCAAAGACAACGTTTGTCTGGATGTTAGCATATTATTGTATTCGAATCGACATTTTATTGATCAGGCGATCGTTGTCCTCTCTCCAGTACGCGAGTGGAACAGAAGTCCCCTTCAGTTCAATTGATGTATACAAACAAAGCATAATTGCCATAGAATTCGAAACAAATTACGTTTTTGCGGCCGCCCGTGATCTGTCAAAGTATTCGTGCATTAAAGACAGACATAAATGTTCACGAAACTTGTTTCGTGTGATCTAATTACATCCGATAGATTAACAATTAGTATCTTTAACATTGGTAGAATATTAGTCAAGTATCGTCTTCGTCGTTTAATGAGAAAAACTGATAAAATCTTTGCTATTTCCATCTGATAACTAAGCACTTTAACGCGAGCTATCTGCTACGAAAATAAACAAACGCACTCTGGTTATCAGTTTCGCAGAGTTTGCGAACGGCAAGCTGATTCCCGTCGTCAACTAAGTCGTTTGACTAGGATCCGTGAAAACACCAGGAAGATCGCCTTTTGCCAAAATTTCCACAAGCATTAGTCTTCCTGCAGCCAATTTGGCTTAATTATGAAAATCAATTTTGATGTGCTCGCCTGTTTCAGTACGCACCAAGTTAAAGGTATTTAGCATAGCTGCAATGTCAGCAACCTTATGTAGCGGAAACTTGGGAGAACAATTTATTGACCAGCGCCTGGACGATTTTGTAAGTACATCAATTCGATACTTTCATTTAGGTCATTTCTAGCTGAGTGTCAGGAGGCATAACCAAATCATCAGTGACGTGTTTCGGTATTTTACCAATATTTGCTTGCATTTATTTTAAATTGTCATATCAAACAACTTGTTGATATATTATCCAACGTGCCTTTTTTAAAATAAATATGTTCTTTTAAATTATGATATAGAATGCGCCGACCGATATTCAATCATTGTCGAAAAAAGAAATAGAATCGCATCTGGAAATGGTTAATCGCTTTATAAGTGAAATAACAGATCCGTGAGTTTTTAACATTTAGGATATTAATTCTTATTGAGAACATGTTTTTATATTTTTGGTTGTCTTTCTGAATTTGCCATTGGGCTGACATATTTATTTCTTATGACAAATACATTTTCTAGCATGGTTGCTCAACTTAGCATGTTGCGGTGTAGACCCGCCTATCTCGATCGTTTGATCGACAAATTTTCTGATCAGAAAAGACAAGTTGAAGTAACACGGAGGCGTGTAGCAGAGATGCAACAGAGACTCAAACTAGCTACAGAAGAATTGGCAGAGGCAGGACATCGCCTAGTGAAGCTCCGTAATAATTGCCAAAGTATTGTAAAATTGGTGAGCGTCGTATGCAATATTGGCTATTTATCGTTCAAAACATATATAAACCTTCCCTCAAATTTTCGAGATATATTCCACATTCTAATTAGTAAAAGCAATGCTCATTTGCAGTGAAGATTGATGTATCTGAAGTCAGCTATTCGTTAATGGATGCTTATACTAGTTTCAAACGTTACCGAATTAATTATTAATTCAAACTATTTCCTAGTCTTGACAGTTGTCAAAATACGTTTCACATATTTTAAGTCTTATCATTTGATCCATTGTGCTTAAGTAGCAGAGGTTCACAGGCTTAAATCTATTCCTCGTTTAAATAAATAACTAATTTTCAATATAAATTTAATTTGGCATATTTTTGTCTCTGTCTTACCTGTAACCATTTATTCTTTCCAGCATTTCTCGGGGAAACTTTTTTTGTTTGACACAAAGTTGAATATCTTGTCAAAGCTTGTCTTAAGAATTTTTAAAAGATGAATCTCGTTGCGCAGTGCTGTCCTTCTTGTTGTGGATTTGACCGCATTTTTCTTGTGCGGGACAATTGGTAGCACTCTTAGGTCGGTAAAATCTTGAATTTTCATCATTTTCAGGTGATGTAATTTTTGGCCTCAATTGATGGGTTCTCACTTGTCCCTTCTTTTTTAAGCCTTTCATTAGCTGATTGTCTGAAAATGACGTTGGAACAAGATTTTCCATTGTTTTTAAATTACCTGATCTGCGTTTTGACTAACGCAGCTTTCATTGCTCCATTAATTGTCTTTTTGTAATATATTTCGACCTACTTTACCGTAGGTCTTCATCAGTTGCATCTCACGAAAAAAATGAAGCAAGCGCGTTATTTCCTCTAGTCATAATATTTATATACCTCAGACTGACCTTTCATTAGATATTCGCGTGTCACATGTGTGTGTGTGCATTTTTATAACCGTTGTTTTCATCATAACTAATTTAGACCAGAGTGGCTGAATAATAATTTATCAATTGCATGCAATAACTATTCGTTTTTTTACACACTCAATGTAAATGACGTAACTGAGATGGGGAGACCTATAATTCAGAAACACTCGTCATAAAAACATGCCATGAGTGATAAAACCAGAAGTCCGAAAGACTAATGCACATGTTAAATTACAATTCTAACCACTAGGTTGTACTCAAAATAGACAAGCTAATAACAGTTATTGACGCACGCCACGCATGTGCATGTGTATGTGTATGCATAAATAAAAAACTTGGTTAAATTATTTTTGATACACATGTACGTACATCTAAATAGACAGAAAAATTATTACTTATAAATATTGTATTATTAGAATAATTTCAATAGGTAGGGTGGGGGTGCAAAGCAGAAAATTAGGGTTGAAATCACTAATTGTTTTAAAATCAAAAGAATAGTTAAAGATGAAATTTTGAAGACTATATTCACAATAATTGATTATTCATTTCTTGAATAAAAGCCCACTAATTAGTCAATCTTAATCTGATGTTCTTAATCTTTTACTGGAGCTAGCTTCAGTTACCAATTCATGCAATCGTCTTTTCCTTCCATTAGCTAATGCAGTGTTCCAAATCGGACCTAAAGATTTTGCAACAGCTTTTTCATTCATAATATTATCTCTAGATTTAATTTCTATAGATTCCCTAATCAATCTAATCACCCTATTGCGACTACATATTGCTATGCGTTTGAATTCCTCCCAGTTGATAGTATGCCCAGTCTCCACTACATGACGAGCAAAATCTGATTTAGCAATATGTCCATACTTACATTCAGTTTTATGTTCACCTCTTCTTACTTTGATTGGGCGCATGGTTTCACCAACATACTTGAGACTACAATCATTACATGGGATCTCATACACTCCTGTTGTTTCTAAGGGTTCAATCTTTTCTTTTTGGTTAGGGAGTATAGTGCCTTGTGTAAGAGACTGTTTTAAAACGGTCCTTATATTGTATTTTAAAGCTAATCATTTCACTTTCCTACTTAATATAGAGTCCGGTAATGCCATGACCTTCCGCTCTTCCTTCTCCTTTCCGCTTGCATGTACCTTAAAATAGGATTAATTTTTTTCACGCCGTATATCATTGTTGCATCTATTAAAGGAGAGGGTAACCATTAGCCTTGAATATATTGCGTAGTCTACCTAATTCTAACTTCCTATGCTTTATATCTGTTAACTTAAGACTTCTTAATGCTAATTACTTTAATATACTGACTTTTATACGATACGGGTGATTTGACTTGAAAGTTAGGATTCCTGGATAAATATCCTTCCTATAAATATCTCTTCCCAATTTCTGACTATTTATAATTAAATTGACATTCGAAAATTGTAATTCACCTGATGATTCCCTTTCAAAGGTAAATTGGAGTTCGCTCATTCGATTAGCTAAATTTTAGAAAACTACCATTTCATTGTCACCATGTTTCCAGATTATTAATATGTCATCTAAGAAACGTAAGTACAATTTTGGCTTCAGTGAAGTCTTATCCAGCAGATTATTTTCCAAATAATGCATAAAGATATTAGCTATTGGGACAGACAAGGGTTGTCCCATTTGAACCCCTTGAATTTGTTTATAAAATTCCTTCCAAAATTTAAAATAAGTGGAGGACATACAAATACACATCATCTCCTTGACGTTTCCTATCGTCATTTTGCTTCCTTCTAATATTAAGGGATGATCAACTAGGAAACGTCGAAAAAAATCCAGGACATCAGGTACCGGTATATTCGTATACGTAGATACTACATCTAAGCTTACTAATCTATCCTTTTCATCTAGTACACATTTATCAACAATTTCAACGTATGCTCTAAGAAATAGGAATATATTTTTTTTCTATGGCACAAAAACTTTGAAATTTTATATGTAGGGGAGTGTTGTACACTCACTATAATTCTTAAAGGATTACTCGGCTTATGTACTTTAACTAGACCATAAACTCTGGGTGCAACCGTATCTCTTTGAATGAGAGTGTTACCATTCGTCAAATCAAATTCCTCATTAGCAATCATATTATTGATTAATAATTTTACTTGCCCTTGTAACTTATCAGAAGGGTCTTTTGTTATTGTAGTGTATACTTCAGCATTAACTGTTCTATCATTTTATTGCTATAATCAGATTGATTTATCAGAACTGTAGCTCCTCCTTTATCCGCCTTAAGACATATAATATTATTTGATACTAAATCCTTTCTCAGACGTTTAATTTCATAATTAGGCTTAACTTTATCCTCTTCGTGTGTTAAAACCATTGAGGCAACGTCTATTTTAAATTTCACCCTATCATTATTCGAAAGAAGCTTTGGCGTTTTGACAGCCTTAGCAATTAATACTTTTCTAACCGATATTTCATTAGGAATACCCATGTTTAAACCACGGTTAAGTAGTTCAACTTTATCCTTCATAAGATTTAATGTTGATAGATTTACTATTCTATTAGTCCCGATTAAATTATCATTTTCTTGTGGTCTATAAATTCCCAAATCAGCTAATTTTTTATCATGTCTAATTCTAACTTTTTTTATTTCTCTGTCACGCGCTTTATCACTGAAATCATGTATAAGTTTAGATTCTATAGCATCGACTTTTTATTTAATCACATTCTCACATTGTGTTATGGAAGTCTGTTATTTTATTCGATTCATCCTTTTCATTAATATGTTAGATTTAGAACAAATTAATCCAAAACACATACTATTTATAAGTTTTCTGAAATATTCGATTCATCCTTTTCATTAATATGTTAGATTTAAAACAAATTAATCCAAAACACATACTATTTATAAGTTTTCTGAAATATGGTAAACATTCACAGTAAAATAACTATTAAGCCATATAAATTTCTACAACAGAACATAAATAATTAAGCGATTATCACAATATTAATGCAATACATTAGTTATTCACAGTTGCAATGCAATTTATAGATTAACAATATCGCCTCCGCATGGGCTACGGCACTGTAATTGGCACGCGTTTGATAAAATTTTAATGATTCTCATCTACGAAATAATTAGAATCGCACACTTCTTTCCAATTTAGTAAAATATGTGTTCCATGGTTCAACTTTACCGGGCAACCAAATTGTTCATACGTCTTGTTAATCCTTGATTTTGAAAGCATCATTTAACATTTACCTTGCTATTAATCTTTTCATTCACAACACAACTTTATTATTGTTTTTAATTCTTATTTAGGTTTATTTAATATTTTTGTAATATTTTGCTAAATTTACTATATTCAGGGTTGTGTATTTGATATAAACACCTGGCCCATTAAGTACTTACATTTTGTCAGTATAAACTAAGAATTGTAAAGTGTAGAAAAGACAATTCATCCAGAAAACCAGTTTCGTCCTCATTGGGAACTTATCACGTACTGTCCAGAATTTTCCGCAGATAGGGCTTAAACTTGGGCACGTCTGCTCCTGAATCTACTACTACAACTATTATTAATATCAAGTTTGTGGTCTAGATATAATGACATTTCCCATTAATTACTTACATATGTATAAACTAAGAATTTTATAGTGTATTAAAGACAATTCAACCAGTCCTTATTGGGAACTCATGTACTGGCCAGAATTTGCTAAATTAATTATGTGCGTTAAATGTATTATGCATCTTTTCATTTTATTGTAGATTGAAACCGAGCTGAGCGCGATACTTCAAAGAGACGTAAAGCTCATAGGAAAAGTTCTTGAAATATGACTGAGCTGGGCTTCCATTTAAAAAATTCTTAAATGTATAACATTTTTTCTGCAACAAAACGAAACAGGCGCAGTGTTTTAAACCAGCCTTCTGATGTGATTGTAACTTATGTCAATTCTAAAATCAATAGCATTACTTGTATGCGAATAAATTATTTAATTTAAAAATGTTATTCTTCTAATAATCGTATCACAAATTAACGGCATAAAACGGTAAACAATAAACGTTGTCAATGCTGATGTGTGATGAGTGTTACTGTGCCACCGCGACGACTCAAAATATCAGTAAACATTAGTTGTGTAGACTAATCATCTTTATCTAGACCATATTCTTCATACAAATTGGACACAGTGCAACACTTCACATGGGATAAACGACCGAGTATTACTAAGCATGCATCTTTCATTTCATTGTATTCGTGCATAATCTCTCGCCATTCACGTAACTTTTCATCAATTTGAAATGGCAAAACTGAATTCCGTTTATTCACCGAATCTGAGATGTCCCAATGCTTGCTTTCAAAATAGGTACAGAGTTCAGTTATTTCTTCGTCCATACGACGATCATCCGAGCTATCATTTATCCCTTCATATGATGGAGATGAAAACTGAAAAGCAGACATAACAGATATCTATAATTAGTATCAAACTCATTTTTAGCAAGTAAAAGAGCAAATTATATACCAACTTCGTTATCAAAAAGCCTTAACCACTCAATTTATGTTTTTATACAAATCTTTATCCATATTGTTTAGCTTATCCTAATATTATTCGCGTAAATTTTTAAGGGAGAATCTTACCGTTTTGCAAACAAGATTTGTTGGTGGCGATTTATGGTTAATTTGTCTCGTTTTGTCATTAAGTGGCGACTTAAAAGGAGTATTGCATTTCACTGAACTTTTAGAACGTGGAGTACCGGGCATCATGGTAAAACGCGATCGTAGCTAATCTCTATAAAAAAAAGTATGAGAAATCAATGTCAATTTATATATATGTATATATATATATATATATATATATATACTCAGTTATTTATTCAATAAAAGATGAAACTGTTGTCAGCCTAGAAATAATATTACAAATTTCATGGATATAAATTGCGAAAAAAGCCAATACAATGCATAGAATATCATCTTTAAGTCATCTTCGATCGCAGTCAGCAAATCTTAAGTGGTGGTTCGAAGTGTCACATAATTTGTATACCACTCAATTGTAAACTTCATTTATCGCGCGCAAATAATGCAGCATCTACTTAACAAGACCTGTTTTGTAATAAACATTCCTTATGTGGCAGCCGTAACATTCTCTTTTGACGGGGCTGCACACATCAATATAGTCTTTCATAATGTAAAAAGTATAATGGAAAATAATAAAAATATATTCCACTACAAGGAATAAACCAAACACTTAATTGTGACTAGCAAGGTATTTAACCGTAGGGGAGGAGAGAGTTGAGAAAGAGAAGTACTTTCATCAACTTTGTGATAGTTCGTTTTGATGGAAAGAAGATTCCATTGGACTAGGAAGTATCGAATAAAGTACAGAACGTGAAGAGTTCGAGTATCAATGCGGGATTTGTAGGTGTCGGACAAACGAATTCAATTCTGAGTTAGAAGGCGAAGGAGAATCTTTTGCAGAAGTCGATCGAGGGAGTTCTTTTCATGGATCTCCAGTTTCTGTAGGGTAGTATTGACTAGGGTTATATATATATATATATATATATTTCACAGTATATTTTTAATTAGGAAGAAAAACTCACTAAAAACAAAGTGCATAAAGGCCATTTATTTCTAGATTACTAAACTTCGCTCTACAATCCTTCATTTATATACACTCTGGGTTTTTATTTGATTATGTGGGTGGCAACAAATCTGACTCGGTTTTATTTCTATTTCTTGTTCTTCCTAATTAAAAATATACTGTGTAATATTCTACGGCAATGAACATAATAAAAATATATATTATACATGCCACATCGTTTCTCATAGTGTGTTAGTTACTGCATCTTTTAATTAAAGCTAACGCATATATTTTTGGTAGAGTGGTGTGTTAAAACTACTTGGTCGGTTGATATGCGACTGCGATTTTGTCTATATCTACTTATCAATGGGAAGTATTTGTGTAAATGAAGTTTTTTTATTTCACTAGGGCAAAACAAAATTTGCTATACTCTCCAACAAAGCTTTAATTGAGAACATGAATAGAAGTGTGTATTCCCATAAAAATTCAAATAAACATTTTTTAGCAATTTAAAAAATTCAATCTATAGCAGCAAATAAGCTTTGCCAAATACTGCGTATTGATTTTTATCGTTTAATATCAATCTTGTGACACCCTTACAAAATAGGTTAAAGCTATATATTCAAGCCTGGATTCTTTCACTTTAAGAGCTGCGGCAGCCCAGTTTAATATGCGCATGCGACATATATTAGGACTACTGTCCATAGACTGAGATTCCTTTTCAGTGCATAAACTGGTTCTAGAACCATTGCAGTTGGGCCTTCATGAGAGCACATATGTAGGGATGTCTAGTTCTTTGCTGCTGCACCTAGGTAAGACATACCAACTGCATTTATACACATTCTGAACTGACAGCCAAATCTCTCTCTCTCTCTCTTCGTAAGCCTATCATGTAAAATCCGTTATATGAATTAGACCGCAAGATTTAAAACAGCAATCTAGAATTCGGAAACAGTTTACGGCAACCAATAAGAAACAATCATCAACTAGAGGGTTCTAGTTAATTCAGTCTATTCTGAATATTACATGTGGGAGACATCTTAGCATTATAACTTTATGTGTATTTAAAGAATAACTGATTGCGCGGGTAGTGTTAACAATTCGCGAGTCAGTTTGCTGTCGCACTCTGATGATGATCATGACAAATCTAAAAGCGTCAGTGCGTGCAAGTAGAGGTAGTTTTGCTATATTTTTTTACGACTGGTTAAATAGAATGAGATTGGTGTTAACTTCAAGCTCGCAAACTTGATTTAAAGAATCTTTACCACTACCCGCGCAATCAATGTTTAAAAAATTCTATTGCCTATATATTTCTTAGTTTGCTCGTAGTAAAACAAATTTAAATAACAATTAATTTACAGAAATCTCTCCATGTACAAAAAATCTTTTATCAAATTCAATAACTGTTACCCACATATTTACTTTTCAAGTATCAACAAATGAATATATATATATATATATATATATATATATATATATATATAATTATCATGTCACACCCATACAAAAGTCAAAATGACTAATGTTTCACTGCCATATAGCCATAAGAAGTTAAAAAAGTATATAAATGAAAGCAGAAATAATATTTTAGACAAATTATGGGTGAGATTTACGAGAGAGACAGAGAGAAGGAATACCTAGCTACTATGAGTAAATTTATCAGGATAACTCACAGAAATGAGGCAAACTAAACCTCTCCATAACACCATTATAGCCAAGTCAGTATTCGGGCAAGGCAACATTAGCAATACAGCTTCCTTGCGGATTTCAATGTATCATGTCATAAACAAACCAAACCTCGCAGCTAACTTTGCCAACTAAGAAAAGAAAGTTACGAAGATGATTTTGCTAGACATCTGCAACAAGATCGCCACTGAGCTCGTTTCGATGCCATATGGCTAAGGGTTTCTAACCAAGAACCATGATGCGCACGAGGACCCCATCCTGGCAGACGAGTGGGTCCTATACTACCCAATTTGGATGTGTGAGTTCAACTGTTTCTGCCATGGTACAATCTGCCCACCTTGTTTCTTACGCTTATCTGGTGCTGGATGAGAGAACAGAGCTCTACTGGGCAATCGAAATGAGAGCATACGCAAAACGTGATCGAGCCAACGAAATTGATGGAGCCTTATTTGTTTTTCTAACGAGGAGCACTTATTGGCAGATCCAAAAATACGTCTACGGATATCAACGTTAGTTATTCGTTTTTGGTAACCAAAATGTTCTATACTTCTCAAACAACGATGATCGAATGCCGAGAAAGCTACTTTAGCTTTCGCGATTCGTATTCTCACTTCGTCGGACATATTGCCTAAGTTATCTATAAAGCTCCCAAGATATGTAAACCTATCGACTATGTCTAGATCTTCATTCTGCAGTCGCAGCGTTGGAGTGAGTGGTGGGTGATTCTGTAACAGTATCTACATTTAGAGGGTGCGAATTTCATACCGAAAGACGGAACAACGTCCATTAATCTATTCAAGGTGGCCTGGGCAGCATCCCAATTGACGAATAATAGTACGATATCGTCTGCATAATCAAGATCGACTAGTTTATCACCTGGGAGAACTTAAACTCCAGCACCCTGAATGTGTGGGAGTGTTTTTCATAATAGCGTCGATTACAAAATTAAACAAACAGGTGGCAAATGGACAAACTTGACGAACAACACTGCTGGTTGTAATGTTATGCGTTAATTCGTTGTAGACCTTAATGCGACCAGAAGTATTTGTGTAGAGAGCTCGTATAATATTAAAAAATATTGTTGGCACACCGCTTTTCGACCAAATATGGAATATATATATATAATATATATATATATATATATATATATATATATATATATAAACTGAGGCAAAATATATCAGAAAATTTAAACATGGAGAAAGTATGAATTTAAGTAACAGTTAAATACTGTTTGTAACAGTCAATCAATTGCCCGCATCACCTCGAGATTAAGCTCAATGTCCCAAAATGCCCGCGGGAATCGAGCTGCAGCTTTTTTATCCACAGAGCTTCAAATATGGTTAATTCATTCTTGCTACTGCATTTAGCAATTATCTACAATGCCAAGTTTGGGGAGCATCCTGGTCAAAATGGAGGCATACTTTATACAGCCAAACGAGTGTTATACAAGGTAACAAATTTAACTTTACCAGCAATTAAAAGAAACAAACGTTAATGTCGCCCGTACATATTATTTATCAGTATGTATGCGCAAGTTTTCCATTTATTTGCATAGGCCGACCGACCAGTCGGTTAATTAGACAAATGAAAGAACATTGCAACTTTAATGCATTTAATATAATCAAGGTTGCTTACTTGATAGAAACACCTTACCCATTAAGTACATACATTCTGTCAATATAAATAATGATGATGAATGTAACTCGGTTAGTATTTTTTTCTTTTAGGTGGAGCCTATATGGCATTCATTTAGACCCGAAGTTCCAACTAACCATCCACAATCTGCCATTACTGGACACAACACACTAGATTGGGAAGTGATATTGAAATAAACATTTATATAATAAAACAAACATTAAATGCGCGGGCGCTGATAACATTTACTATAATCATGGTTGCGAACTTGATGTAAACACCTGACCCATTAGAAACATACATTTTGTCAGTATAAACTAAGAATTGTGTAGTGCAGTAAAGCAATTTATCCAGTAGACCGCTTTCGTCCTTATCGGGAACTCATGTACTGGCCAGAAGTTGCCGCGGACAGGGCTCGAACCTCGGCACATCTATCTCGGAATCTGATGCTGTAAACACTGAACCACCCTGCCGCGCACTACTTACAAATTTCAGTCATATACTACCTATTGTAACTCTGTTAGTATTTTTATCATTTAGATAGAGCTCATATGGCATCCATTTTGACCAAAAGTTTCAACTAACTATCCCCAATCTGCCATTACTCAACAGATACCACACTAGATGGGGAAGTGGTATTGAAATGAACATTTTTATCAATAAACGAACATTGATTGATTAGTTTTCCAATACGGACCAAAATCGGTTTACTGGATTAATTGCCTTTACTACACCATACAATTTTTAATTTATACTGACAAAATTTAAGGACTAAATGGGTTATATCAAGTTCACAACCTTGATCATAGTAAATGTTATCACCGCCCGCGCAATCAATGTTCGTTTAAGTACATAAATGTTCATTTAAATACCACTTCTCATCTAGTTTGGTGTATGTTCAGTAATGACAGATTGGGAATAGTTATTTGAAACTTTTGCTCTAAATGGATGCCATATGAGCTCCATCTAAATGATAAAAATACTAACCGAGTTACAATAGTTAGTATATGACTGAAAATTATGAGTAGTGCGCGGCAGGGTGGTTCAGTGGCTAGAGCACCATAATTAGTTGCAGACGTGCACCGGTTCGAGCTTAATTAATATAATATATAAATTGCAAGTAATTTAATAATATTATGGCTGGTTTATTAAATATTGAGGATACAGAGCAGTTAGCAAGTGGACTTAAGGATTGTAGCTTAAAAGATAGTTCAGAGGAACTTAAGTGTTCCAAACTAGATGATCATACCGCATATATGGATTTTCCGGGCCTGGCATCCCAGAGGCTTTTATGGTAGTGGCCAAAGGCCTCTACAGAACTCATCATGTACTGGCCAGAATTTACCGCGGACAGGACTCGAACCTGGGCACGTCTGCTTCGGAATCTGGTGCTCTAACCACTGAGCCATCCTGCCGCACACTACACTGCACACAATTTTCAGCTATATACTAACTAATGTAACTTGGTTAGTCAATTTTTCCTTTAGGTGGAGCTCAATGGCATCCATTTAGACCCAAAGTTCCAACTAACCATGCCCAATCTGTCATTACTGAACAGACACCACATTACATGGGGAAGTGGTATTGAAATGAACATTTATATAATTAAACGAATTGCTACGCGGTGTGCAGTGTAGTGTGCGGCAGATTGGATCAGTGGTCAGAGCACCAGGCTCCGTGCCGACGTGCCCAGGTTAGTCTATTTTTTTCTTTAGGTGGAGTTAAAGGCAATTCATCCTGTAGACCGGTTTCGTCTTTATTGATGGCTCAATGGTTAGAGCACCAGATTCCGAAGCAGACGTGCCCAGATCTGAGTCCTGTCCGCAGCATCTTCTGGCCAGTACATGATGAGTTCCCAATAAGGACGTAAGCAGTCTATTGGACGAATTGCCTTTACTACACTATACAACTCTTAGTTTATACTCAAAAAATGTATGTACTTAATGGGTCAGGTGTTTATATCAAGTTCGCAACCTTGATTATAGTAAATATTATCACCGCCCGCGCAATGAATGTTCATTTAATTACTGGAACGCATGTTTGAAATCCAACGGCTCATACGCATTCGCAATTTTGCAACACAACGTTGAAGCCTCTCACGCGTGTTTATCCCATCTTGCATTTAAGATAATTATTCAATTCACATTCAAACATTTGATTATTAAGTTATTTAGAACTGCGGGACAGACGGCATTTGTTATAAAATAATGAACGTAATATAATTAATGCAAAACAATAAGAATAACATTACCGAATATTCTGGCTTTGATGCTACAAAACATCCACTTTCTATTTGAGCAGATCACCTACTCGAGGTGGACTCAAAGTTAGCGCCTACAAATTTTATCCACAGATAATCAATAAGTTTCCAGCGACGGAGCGATCGGTACGATGGATGCTCTATAGATTTCAATATAAACTATCATTACGACAATTTAACAAAAATTAATACATTTAATTATGCGCTAGACAGCAACCTATTGTATTTCAAAAATAAAATTTCAAATTTGCCTTGCTTAGGCTATATAAGTGCTTCTATTTCGCCTATTTAAGTATACAGTTAACGTTACTAAATTATCAATTTAGAAACGTAAATATAGCGTTACCATTACAAATTAAAGCGAAAATACATTGAACAATATTATTAGATATTAAAACAAAAGATTAAATTTAAAATAATTAAACTGCTACAACTGTAAGTACCTCGGCCGAAAGTAAGTGCCGTGCGACTTAGAAGAAATCGGAAAGTAGCTATTGTAGTTGACCCTTAACAAAACCATAAAACGTTCACAGGTAAATGACGTACAATGATATGGATGTTTGCAGTGTGAGTACGTCCAGAAGCCCTTCTAGACACTTGCTTGGACCTCTTGTTCGCTGGCTGGTGATCTTTTGAGTAGATGCACTTTTGTAAGTATAATTTTCGAAGTAGGATGTGCTATTTTCTGTTTGAAAGCCTTGACTTGTATTGCTAAAGATATGCGGCAACACCAAGGTGGCTGGCACACGTGGAAATCAAATAAATAGATGATCGCTTACGTATGAATGGATGTGCAGCAACAAGAAGATTGGTGTTACTAGAGACTATGCAACAAGATGACACAGCTTGGTAAGCTCATGTCCGATAGTCGTCGTAGATACACTGTCAAGCAGAAAAAGCGACAGCAATCACACGTAGCGAGCAGAGCAGAAAGTGTGTTGCGTGTTAATTGCGTCGTAATTATATAGATGCAAAGTAGCACGCAATTAGCCAGCGATAATTTTGCGCATTTTAATTGGTCCAACGTATTAAAATTTGAATTCGATTTGACAATATGGTAGGGAATTTATGTGAGCCGTTGCATCACTCTCCTCACTCAATAAAAGAAATGTTAATAGAAACAAATCAGCTTGGAGAGGCTTGATTAATATTACGAGGCAGATTTCGAACACAGTGAAGAAACTGGTCACTACTCTGACATTAGTTAACCACAATTAAATAGTAATGCTGCGCTGGTGCATCCTTCTTAATTTTTTCAACGCTGATGTAATGCCAAAATAACCACTAGCATTTGCTACTAAAAATGTTAGGTGTAGTGGCCGGTAATACCGTGTAAAGCGAAATAGAGCAGTTTGAAAGGTTTTTAAAAGCTGTAGCGTATGTCCATGCTATACAAAGGTTGTGACGCCGTTGCTACGCAGAAAGTACGGTCTTCTACTTTCTGCGTCATTGTTTTCCAGATCCTTGCGTTCCAGTGCACCTAAGTTATGAGTTTTGGTCCGTCATTAGGATAAATTGGCATTCATTTGTGAATTCTTCCGAACTACGGAAAAAATTGACAAAAATATAAAAAAATTCTGGTGATTATAGCACCAGTTATTTGGTGTGTATTAACTAAAAGATTGTAGGGGTCTAGATCGCCGCTTATTATTACATATATGACATGAGAATGTTGGTCGCGCGCTTACTTTATTGAGTTCAGATTATCCTATGGCTAATCCCTCTAGAACTTTAGCCTTCTTTGGCATTGTTCTCTCTAAGGAAGCAATACTATCATCCTGCGGCGAATGACAAAACGATTACGTACTTAACTTAAGTTCTTAAACCATTATTTCTAATTCGCACTTTTCTGATAAATCATTTATTGAGAGAGAATTTCGGAGATGTCTCGCAAACAATTTTAATGTACGAGGAAATTTGTTAAAAGAAGAACCTTAGCTCAATGATCAGAACTATTATTTTTATACCAGCGTTTCCGTTGTTACCTTCAAATTTCGATGGGTTCAAGATTTGGTGTGTCTAACTGCGCATACTAATTTATTATCTGATCCATTCCGTGGGACCCAGCAAAGTTTTCTCGTAATTTTGAAGGCCCGAAATGGGATTAGGTAGATTTTTAATCACCTCAGCCTTGGGAAAAATCCTTCTTTGAAAATCTGAAGGAAGTTTTGCAAAATGTTTGACAGTTTTTGTGACTGTCATAATCTGGGAACGTTTTATTTGGTCCAACTTATTAAAATTTGAATTTCATTTAGACAATAAGTAAATATATTAATCTGAGCCGTTCCACAACAAATAAAATTATATCATCACAACTTTGCACATTACCTCGAATGAATTAGGCCTCTTTATGAACTATACTGGACCAATAAGAAAGCATGTAACATATCCCGACCATTAACTAAACACATGCAACCTGTAAATATGTAAACGCAATGCATTTCCCGTGTGACTATTTGATTTTCTCTTTACTTGCTGTTGCTGCCGACTTCTATTTTGTTCATTGCCTACGCCTGCTTTCTTTATTCGTGGCTTACACGCACTGTTTCATAGGGCAAGCTTGCTCTCAGATATGCCAAACATTTGCTGCTGTAAATCCAGGTAATCATTAACGTTTAACATATTAATCAGACTTCTATGATTATCTGCTTGATGATGTTGCCAAAGTTCATGAGCAAGAAACATTAACGCTTCAACAAAGAATATGCCATATCCTGTTTCTTATAATCAACTAATCTATGTAAATCTACCAAAATGATCACTAATCGATGACAATGATTACCACATTAGGGCGCTAAATACATTACAGACACTTACCACGGCCTTAGTAAATGAATGTGACTTAAAATATGTGTATTGGCACCAACTGGTCTGCTTACCTTGAACGCGTTTGTAGCATTGCAGAGCACTTTAGATTCGGCGGTTAAAATGGCGACTGCTCCAGGGACGCAGTGCAACTGTTGTGATTTTTCATATTTCACTTGTATTTCTAATACAAAATCATTTAACTATTCGTTGTAAAATTTTGCTTTCTTGGGCTACTAAGAACATTTTCTTAGATAGAAGTTAATCCTAACAGTGATTTCGTAAACGTACTGGTTGGTATAGCAAAACTAAAGTTAATTAGTGAAGCAAAAATCGATAGGAATTAAATTTATACTGGTCTTCTCGCCAACAGTTACTGTTAACGTACGTCTGGGTTTAAAGCTTGCGTTGCCTTTAGACTTTTGTTGTGCAAATTTCCGACGTTATTTCGTCATAGTTTTATTTATAGCACAATTCATTGATACAAAGATTATTGTGTGCATCATCCGATGTTTGAAAATCTGGTTAATCAGTGATAGGTTTTCATGGTTTTCGAATAAGAAAATAAATTCCCCGCAAAATTTCCTACCAAAAGAGGAGAAACAACAATATAACCCTGCAAAGAATATTGAACTTCATAGACTGTTACATTTTCGGAAAATAAAATGTGGTAGATGATGCTCTTGATAAGCTAAACTACGCATATGTAGTGCTGATTCAGAAGGAAGCACTGACCCGTTTGTAGAATTCTCTAATAATTGGACTCAAAAGTTAATAGGCACAAATAAGTTAAGTCCCTTTGCGTTCCAGTTGTTCAAGGTTACAGCGTATGTACACAAGAGATTTGGAGATAAATGTCTATAATTTAAATTTTCCAAGAGCCAAACTAGAACACATGATCCTATGAAATTATGTATCAAAGAAAGGCAGCATCTACATGAGATGGAAAACTGATCCATTAAGACTATTATCATGCACGAAACGAATGAGCACGAGATAATACTTGCTGTTTTTGGTTTATCCTTCTGGTCATAACTCTATTATTCTTTTATTTGGTGCGCAACACCTAATACATAATTGCATTTATATTAGTTCTCTGCAACAAACAGTATCTAACTATTATCAAGCTGATCATAAATTGATATTTCTGGTGGAATAGGTCGAAAGATATACGCGTGTAAATAAGTGTATGCTTAAAGAATCAAACATGCAAGCTATGAAGGAACAAGCCAGTGGATCTTTATATACAAGTACATACTGGGTGTTTTGTTTATGTGACTATCAACGTAGTCGAGGTCTCCGATTTCAAAAGTAAAATTTATTGCAAACGAAGGTGATTTGTCTCGATTGACAATTTTAGCTTGCAATCCTCAGACATTTGACCGCAAATAAAGCATCTTTTACATTCCTACATAACTTCGTGTCATCGTATGTCAAATCAGAAAGGGCGATCACTGATCACGGTAGCTAGTTCATGTCAGATATTATTATTTAGTCCATGAATATCTTAGGAATAGAGGTATAACTGACTAGTTCGTTTAATTCTCCAGATCATTGTATGGTATAGAGGCTGCATTATGAATTGTAGGCAGTATTGCTTTTACCAAATGGACAACCTGGGTACACAATTTTTATGTAGTTTTGCTGGTCATTAGCAATATATATACGACACATTTATGAATGTCTATAGCAGACATGGTAAATTTGTAACATTGAAACTACATCGAAATCTTCAAATAGAAAACACAAGTTGCCTATTTATCTTGTAGATTGGTTCGTTGAAGCGCCTTCAAAAAAAATTGGATTTTGAGCACTACCTCGGAACACAAAATTCAATCCCATGCTTCATGTATATTTAAACTTGAAAATAGAATTGCTCCTGAATATTGCAAACGAGAATAAACAGAACTGTTTGATTCAATTTTACAAGGGACCGTTTATTATCATCAGGTTGATAACTAAGACAGACCCCATCAAAAAAATGTTAGAAACATTATGTGCATCTAGATTTTTGCGATCCGCAGTATACGTAGATTGATGAGGAAACCTGACGTCAAGATCAGTTAAAAGACCGACATTCTAAGGCCGAACCTGCTTTGTAAGTTCGACATCGAAGACAAAAAGTTTGACCAAGAACATAGAATAAACGACGAAAAAATCGTGGACTCCACTAAAAACGGCACGAACAGGACAAATTTTCTATAAGTCTAAGGGAAATAAGTTTGTTTACTTCTAGAAGACATGTGTAAAACGCCCCGGCTTCAAGTAAATGTCGTACGCAAACACAAAGCCAGTTAGGTGCCAAGATGCCTGAGATTAGTACGGTCGGGGGCACTTATTAGGGTCGGTATTGCGTTCTCCGGCAAATGCCGAGAAAGTTAGTTAGTGTAGCAATGTCAAGAAATACTCTTAGACACCTGAGACCAGCCCTGGTTGACTGGCTGTTGTTTGTTCTGTTATGGCGTCGACATCAGTGGCGAGAGACTGTGTGAAGGCTGAGTAATTTCTTGTTAAAGATCTGCGATAACACCGTGGTAACGGGCATACGGGAAAGTCCAATGAGTAGATGTTGCTCCGTCTCACCAGTTGTGCAGCAACATGTTTAGCGTGAATAAAAATGGAACTGTGTGTGAAGCAAGTCCAGATGTCAGCATAGATGTAAAGCCAGTATAACGGGAGACAGGACGCACACGTAGCGCACAGCAGAAGGCAAACTTGATGACTAAACGGCATGGTAAATTCACCGTTCTTAAATAGCCTGAAATCGAAATCTCGCACGCCATTGGTTAAGGGAAGATTTTGCTTGTTTTAATTGGTGCCGCAAAAATTAAATTTGAATTTCATTTACGCAATATGTCGGCGAATTTTTCTTAACCCGTTACACTTGTCTTGAAAAGATGGTATTTTCACGGAAATTATAAATGGTTGACTAAATTATATGAAGTGTAAAAATTATTTTAATAATTTGCGGATATTGAATTGTTTGAATTATTCTCGAGTTTTAATTGTGAGTTCGTGCTTTTTATCTGTATTATATAGTTTGACCTGTTGTATGTTTGCTGGATTGTTCAGCTCCCGTTGCCATCTTAATTTCTGGACACATATTAGCCCGTACATTTTACATCAATTTGCTATAATATTTATTAAAAAAACTTCTACGAAAATATTCTTTGTATTTAGTGTTTGACAATTAATAATTATTCATTTAGTGGACGCTAATTCTAAAGTAAATTGAGTGTTATGTAATCGCCCCAGCTAGAGTGCCGTGCAATCACAAATCTACTGGGTAGGCAGTACTGTATTTTGCACTTACGAAGGCCAGGGAAACATTTAATGGATAATGCCTTGAATGTTGTTGGTAACAGAACAAAGGTGGATATACATAAATACTTTTGTTCGTAGGTTAGTGATTTTCTTCGTAGATGCACACAAAAAAGTAAATAAGAGGAAACAGAATGTAGAAATTGTTGTTCTGAAGTCGTAATGAATTTTCTGATGATCTGCCGTACCACAGAGTAGTCTGACAACTGTAGAAATCTTATTAATAATTCAAACCAAAACGATTGCCTGGATGCATATCCAAAAGAGATTTACGTGATTGATAGCAAGCTGTGCTAGTGAAACGAAAATAAGACAGCAGGCTCTTTTAATCAGTGAGACTGCAGAGGAAAGAGTACGAATGTAGTGAGCACGTCAGTTTATTTTTTGTGGAAATGCATTGGCATATTTATTAGCATGTCTCAGGTGATTAAAATGCTCGTGTCAAATTGCATGCATTCTCATTGGTCTTGTTTAAATCAATGGAATTGCGTGTTTTTATTTGAATTAATTTACAAGTTGACGGTGATATAATTTGACCCTTTAAAGTATCCTGTTTCGGATTTTTATTTCAGTCCGGATAAATTAATAAATGTGCGTCGTCACACCAATAATAAACATTCTACGGACAAAAGAATTCATTTTTTAAGGTTTGGAATTTTGTCTTCATTGATGTTGGTCTCAACTAGATACGCATCATGGATGTTATTTAAAGACTAACTGGAGTTGGTTAATGGAGCTTAGTCGACAATTTGTAGTCGTGATCCTCACGAAATCATTTTTATTTTGATAAACCTATTCACATTTTGTGTAGCAGCTCTTGCCATATTGACAATCTGAGCCCAAATAATGCCAAGTCTGTATACGTCTTGGTGCTCGTGGAGAATGAGGAAGTGGTTTCGACAAGATGATACGATGGGCTGTGATGGCACGCTTCCTGTTGAGATCGGGCATGAAGGAGATAGGTTTGAAAATTTCTTCATGACGTTTCAGAAAATCGTCCAGTTGCAATACATGAGGAACTGGAGGAATAAGCTTGATAGATGAGACTGCTTCGGCGCGAGTCGTATGTTTTAGTGCTGATGTAAGCAACTGATTGTCTGCAGAGCGTATCTCCCGTGTTCTTGGACGAATAGTAGGATCAAAGTGTTCAAGAAAGTCACGTCCATTGATGTTTCTTGTCGTGTTGGCAATGATGAAAGGATAATTGAAATATCTTTTTGAGTTGGAGAACGAGATTGTGTGTACTTGTACCCCAAACGTCGCTATGTTGGAGCCATTGGCGCAGGTCAGACTGCTGGTGTCGACTGGGTGGGTGGGTTCGAAATAATTGTGGCGTAGTAAGCTTACATCTGATCCAGTGTCTATGAGAAATAATTCGCCAGAGGTTGTGTCACGGATGAGAAAAGATGTTGATAGTGGCAACTGACGATGAGACTGGTTGCTGGCATTTGGGCGTTTGAAGCATGACTTGACTGGAGCCGTCGCTGTAAATACAATAGTTTGATTGCGCTCTACCGCGAAAGCAACTTGCTTCGAGCCATCAGACGTGGAGCGGCCAACGATCTTGGGGTGCTCAGCCTCTACTGCCGCAGAGGAGGCTGACCCCAGCAGTTTTCCGAACCTTCCATGGGCGGATCCTCCTGAGTTGTTGAGGGTGACCGCGCCCACTTGAACGTCGCGTCTGTGCGCGGGAATGTGCAGCCGTTTCTGAGGCAATAACGTGTGGAGTGGCCATAGCTGCGGTGAGTCGGGCACCACTCCGCCGGTAACGGTGGAACTGTGGCCCGGCCTCTCGACGTCGACCTCCTGGCGCTATTCCGGGACGGGGGTCGACGCTGGTCACGCCTGCTCTGGTAGCGTGTCTATTATGGACGGCATCGACTGAGGCCAAATTTGGCCTGACGGTGAGGTCCTCGAGCAGGCTGATGAGGCGTTCATGCGTGACGTTTGTTCCGGCTGATGATGCGGTGGATTGTGATTCGGACAGTCTTGAGGCGATGTGGCCTTTTCTCTGGGGCAGGTGATCTGTTGTGTTGTTTCTTCCACCACTTGTCTAGACGTGCCGGCAGAACGTCGTCTTGTACTTCGACGAGATTCGGGCAGGAACGTGGCCATCTCTTGTAGTGCCGGCGGGAGCTGCTGTATGAGAAGTCGCATTATGATTTCCTTGGGCAGGCTGAATTCCAAGGCTTTCCGCTCGATCTCCCTAAATAGCTCAGAAGGCGTGCGGCTACCTAGGGACATCTGGCTCATTAATTCTGTATGCCGGTCTTCTCGATCTGGTGTCAAACGCTGCTTGACGGCGCGTTGCAGGCTCTGCCATGGCTGCGCACATGTGCCCTCAGTGTATTGATGCAGAATATCTTTGAGTCCGCGTCTGAAAGACATTGGGATCGTCTCCCAAGCCCTCAAAAATATTGAGCTCTCGTCTGTTATATTGGACACCTTGGCCAATAAAGTAACATCGTCGACCCACTCGTCAAGGTAGTCTGGATCGAATTGGCATATTTTATACTGTGTCCATGTGTTGGTGCGGCCTGTTGCTGGGCTCACCACCGGGCTTCCTGCATTTATTGAACTGGACGTCATCTTATGCGTATGAGTGTTGTCGAGAATAGATGGCAGTGTAACATCGTCCTCACCCGTCATCGTGCGGCTGTCTTCGAGCACTGTAATCTCGAGAGGGTGCTTTTCTGTGATACGTGTCTTAGAATTATCTTTCCTTCGTGGCGTTCATCCAAAGTTCTTGAATTTCTCAAAATCTATGTTTATTAATTCTTTGCTGGCTGTGAGTACGACGAACCGGGGCACCATTTATGTTGGGGACATTTGCGGGGTTAATTACTCCCTACATTTGATTGGTAGCGGCTGTGGAGATCCGTGCACATGATCAATCCCCGGGTTTTTTCCCGATGGGTGATATGAGAAGACTAATACGAATGATCACAAATGTATTGTAAATAACGTCGTATATAAGTTCCTAAGTAGTCCAAATTGACCGTGCTCTAGACGGCAATAAAATTAAATTTTAACACAAACGAATGTCTTAAACACCAGTCACAGCCAAACTTAATTGTCCGTGCTCTAGACGACAAAAGGAATGAATCTTGTTCACAAAGTTGAATGTCTTATGCACAAGTCACAGTTAAACAAAATTGTCCGTGCTCTAAACGGCAGCAAAATGAACGCTGTTTACAAATTTGAATGTTTTACACACAAGCAAATATTCTTTCACAAATGTCTGTATTGAAATGAATATATGTAACCGATTGAAAATACATGATGATATGAATATAGTCACTGGTAAAAGTTGTCACTGATGATAAATGGATTAAAATCAAGTAAAACTTCAATGAAAAATATTCACAAATAATTAGTTCACTGTTTGCTATGGTTTTAACTTATTTAATTATAATATTCCATTGTGCTCTGAAATTCAGATAGGTATAGTTAAATGCGAACAGTTAATCACTTGCATAAATTGCGAATAATCCAACTGAGCGAAATAAATCCGCTGTGACACTATAATCCACCGCATGTTCCTTGCGTATTGCGCGCGGGTGTGTATATTTAATAAACAACCCTATTAATTACAAATAAAATTGCAGTTCAAGAAATCTCAATTAAAACTGCTTGAAAATAACAGAGATTGTTTCTAAAATCACAGTTAAGACAAGAAATATTGTGTAAGAACAGAGTTAGATTATTTGACCTTAAAGAGCACCATATTTGTCAAAATCGAACATCGTTGGGTTGTAACGCGGAGCTACATGTTACAATATGAACTAGAGTTTAATGGATTAATTTTTCCTTCTAAGTCTGTCAAACAAATTCTGACGATACCTTGGACTGTACTATCAGTATCCTCGAAATTAAGATTATCCTCATAGTTAAATACAATTATAAATAATAAATTAAGTAATAGGCAAAAGTACTGTTCACATTATTCGCAACACTGCACACCAAACGTTTGATTTTTAAAACGATTCGACACGAAACACAGAAAAATTAACTTACTTATTCCTAATCGTTCCCAATATGTTAGAAAAAAAACTCGTTTTAGCAAGACTAAAATTAGTATAAGATACAAGATGTCTGTCGCACGTCAACAGACAATTTCACACAAGTCAGGCACAAAATGCATAGAGCTGAAATCACGCAAATTCAACAATATAAATACTTGAAAAGAGATAAAAAAAGAATTTAATTTTTTAATGCTAGCCTATCAGGGTACTATAAAGATTTTCACAAATTTTCCTCTAAATCTATCAGGCTCATACCTACAACTCTTTGGACCATGCTATCAGTTTCCGCGATTTTATGATTAGCCTCAATGTTAAATCAAAGTAAATATTTTTAATTTTGAAATATGCAACAAGATTGTGTACTTTAAACGCAACACTGCATAGCGAACGTTTGATCTAGAATAGAGATTCGACACGAAAAACAATATTTAAATTTAAAAATAATTGTTTGCGCGGGTGGTGGTAACAATTCTTTAAATCAAGTTTGCGAGCTTGAAGTAAACACCTATCCCATTTTATTTAACCAGTCGTCGAAAAACATAACAAAACTACCGCCAGCCGCAACGCACTGACGCGTTTCGACCTTCCATGATCATCTTCAGAGTACGACGGCAAACTGCCTATCGAGGATCAAACTGCATTGAATATATATGAAAATCAAATTTAGATATGCGGCTCTCACATCTAGCAGTCTTGCATACATTGAACTTGACTGGAAATGTCGGCTGCACAATTTCTATGCAATCAGGAACATTAACTGTTTTATGCTTTCGCCACATATACATATATAGCCAAAAATTTTTTTAAATAATTGTTTGCGGCTTGCGGTAGTTTTGTTATGTTGTTCGACGACTGGTTAAATACAATGGGATTGGTGTTTACTTCAAGCTCGCAAACTTGATTTAAAGAATTGTTACCACCACCCGCGAAAACAATTATTGTTAAATTGTTTTGCCTATATATGTATATGTGGCGAAAGCTGCAAACAGTTAATGTTCGTGACTGCATAGAAATTGTGCAGCCGACATTTCCAGTCAAGTTCAATGTATGCGAGACTGCTAGAGGTTAGAGCCGCATATCTAAATTTGATTTCCATATATATTCAATGCGGTTTGATCCTCGATAGTCAGTTTGCCGTCGTACTCTGATGATGATCATGGTAGGTCGAAACGCGTCAGTGCGTTGCGGCTGGCGGTAGTTTTGTTATGTTGTTCGACGACTGGTTAAATGCAATGGGATTAGTGTTTACTTCAAGCTCGCAAACTTGATTTAAAGAATTGTTACCACCACCCGCGCAAACAATTATTTTTAAATTGCTATTGCCTATATATGTATATGTGGCGAAAGCTACAAACAGTTTATGTTCGTGACTGCATAGAAATTGTGCAGCCGACATTTCTAGTCAAGTTCAATGTATGCGAGACTGCTAGAGGTGAGAGCCGCATATCTAAATTTGATTTTCATATATATTCAATGCGGTTTGATCCTCGATAGTCAGTTTGCCGTCGTACTCTGATGATGATCATGGAAGGTCGAAACGCGTCAGTGCGTTGCGGCTGGCGGTAGTTTTGTAATATTTAAATTGTCTGTTTCTAACCGTTCCAAATATACTCAAATATAAAATAACCCCGAATTTTCAAAATTGAAAAATTGATAAAAGGTCAAGATGGCGGTTACACGCTTACAGATAAAATAACACAAGTCAGACACGAAATACAGAAAACTGAAATCATGCCCAAGTTAACAATCTAAAACACTCGAAAGAGTTTAAGCAAAGAATTTTCTTGAATTTAAACAAAATTATGTAAAAATAATATTCGTTTCACTAAGTCGCGATGGTTTAAATTTATCATTACATAATTCTCTTGCTTTGGCTGTATTGGAATCTTCTCTGATCGAGCCAAGTCAGTATTCGGGCAAGGCAACATTAGCAATACAGCTTCCTTGCGGTTTTCACTGTATTACATCAGAAAGACAGCTAAAAATCACAGATAACTGTGTCCAGCTTAGAAAAGACAGTTGCAAAGATAATTCTACTAGACATCTGCAACATGATCGCCACTGACCTCGACTCGACGCCATATCGCGCAGGGTTTCTAACAAATAACTATGATACACAATTTGGACGTCGTTAACTTAAACAGTTTCTGCCATGTCACCAATCTGGGGTTGGGTGACACAACAGAACTCTACAGTGCAATCGATTTGAGGACATATGCAAAACGTGACGAGCCTTATTGATTTTGCTAACCAGGAGCACTTCTTGGTAGATCCAAAAATACGTCTACGAATGTCAGCGTTGGTAACCCATATGTGCTATACTGCGCAAACAACAGTGGTGGAACGCCTGTAAGCGTTTAGAATGATCAACTCGATCAGACAGTCTCAGTAGCTTATGATAAAACTGCGCATACAGATGCATTCCTAGCACGGCCTTTAAGGCAGAGCGAAATACTCGCGTTTCTCTGTAAATGGCGAAGGTTGGAGCAAGCTACTCTAATTTGCGCTATTCTCATAATCACCTCGTCAGACATATCGCGAGTTATTTATAGTGCTGCCAAGATATGTAAAGATGTCAACAATTTCCAGATCTTCACACTGCAGTCGCAGAGTTTGAGTGACTTGTTGGTGATTCTGTAGAAGTATGATACATTAAGAGGATGCGAATTTCATACTGAAAGACGGAACAACGACTGCTAACCTATTCAAGGTGGCCTGTGCGGAATCAGTATTGTTGAATAATAGTACGATATCGTCTGCATAGTCAAGATCCAAAAATATGCCGCCCGGAAGAACTTCGAAACATATATCCTGTTGTTCATAATAGCAAAATAATAATTAATTAATAATAACAAAATTAAAGAATTGGACGTGGCTGACAGGCTTACACATATTGGTTTTTGCATAAAAAGCTGGCCAATAAGAGTGAAAAGGCCAATTTGATAAGCATTAACTCCACAGTAGCTTTCTCCAATCCTCATCATTCACTGAGAAACATAAGTATAATACACCGCCTTAGAAAAAGAGTATACAATGCATTACTGTGCAGTTTTGCTAAACGTCAGCGAAACAATGATCTAGAATCGAAGAAAGTAAACGATTACATACATTTCACCACCGTTTTTTTGAGAAGGATAACCCACAGAGGTTACCAAAAACGAATAAGCCACGATGACATCAAAATATGTATTTTTGTAGCGCCAAGTAAGTGCTCCTTGTTATACAAACAACTAGGACCCCATTAGCTGTGTCGTTTCGTTCATATTATACGCATGACTTTAGTTTGACTGTCCACAATTCTCCCAGCCAACATTAGATTGCATTACGAAACAAAGTTGACAGATTCGGACGTGACAGAATCAGCAAATATTAACTAGATGAAAATTGGGTGGTGTAGGACCCGTTTGTGTACAAAGATGGGATCCATGTGCATATCATAGATCCTGGTTGGAAACCGTATACAATATGGCATCTAACCGAGTTCAAAGGCGATCTTGATGCAGATTTACACATCTTAGTAGGAAGGATGTAAAAGCTGGGCTCGGTTGGTGATTATGAGGCGATCCACTGAAACCCGCAAGGCAAATGTATCGCTGATTCCGCCTTGTTTTAAGGGTAAATTGGCCACAAAGGTGTTCTTAGACGTCTAAGCTGCATTACTCCTGTGTGCTGCCTAGGTAAATATCTCCATCTTAGTTACTTCATACCCATCATAAATCAAACAATATTTTTTCTTTACTTTAAATTCTTACTTTTGTGTCTATCTAATTAAAGAGATTTTTAACAAATATTATATCTTACCATAATCAAGATTGCGATCTTGATATAAACAACTGACCCATTAAATACTTACATTTTGTCAGTAGAAAATAAGAATTCTATAGTGTTGAAAATGCAGTACATCCAATAGACTGGTTTTGTCTTATTGAGAACTCATCACATACTGGCCAAAGTTTGCCGCGGACAGGGCTCGAACCTAGGCAAGTCTGCTTCGGAATCTGGTGCTGTAACCACTGAGCCACCCTGCCGCGCACCTCACTTCACACAATTTTCAGTCATATACTACCTATTGTAACTCTGGTTAGTCATTTTTATCCTTTAGGTGGAGCTCATATGGCATCCATTTTGACCCAAAGTTCCAACTAACCATCCCCAATCTGCCATTACTGAACAGACACCACACTAGATGGGGAAGTGGTATTGAAATGAACATTTTTATCAATTAAACGAACATTGGTTGCGCGGGTGGTCCGATACGGACCAAAATCGGTATTACTGGATCAAGGTTGCCGGTACTACTCGATACAATTTTTAATTTACACCTGACCCATTAATTTACGGACTATATGTCGGTTATATCAAGCTCAGAACCTTGTATCAGTGTAGTAAAGGCTATTCACCGCCCGCGCAGACCGGTGTTCGTCCTTAAGTAGGGAACTGTTCATTCAAGTACCACTGGCTCAGCTAGTTTGGCGTCTGGTCAGGAATGACGAGACCTGGGCATCGTCTGCTTCGGAATCTGGTGCTCTAACCACTGGATGCCATATGCGCTGCCAGCTACATGCTAACACTACTACACCGAGTTTCAATAGTTAGTATACTGACTGAATGTAACTTGGTGAGTCAAGTGTTCGCGGCAGGGTGGAGCTCAGATGGCATCCATGTAGCACCCTAATTAGTTGCAGACGTGCACCAGGCCCGAGCTGTCATTACTGATACAGACACCACATTGCATGGGGAAATGGTATTGAATATGATGGCATGGTATATAATTAAACGAACATTGAGGATGCGCGAGCGGTGATAACAAGTAGGACTAATCAAGGATTGCGGTCTTGATAGTTCAGACCGGACCCATTAAGTGTTCATTACTAGATGATCAGTACCGCATCTATTGAATTGTATCCGGGCCTGGCATCCCAGAGGCTTTTTCATGGCAGTGGACCAAAGGTTTCGTCCTCTACTGGGAACTCATCATGTACTGGCCAGAATTTGCCGCGGACAGGACTCAAATCTGGGCACGTCTGCTTCGGAATCTGGTGCTCTAACCACTGAGCCATCCTGCCGCACACTACACTGCACACAATTTTCAGCTACATACTAACTAATGCAACTTGGTTAGTCTATTTTTTTCTTTAGGTGGAGTTAAAGGCAATTCATCCAGTAGACCGGTTTCGTCCTTATTGATGGCTCAATGGTTAGAGCACCAGATTCCGAAGCAGACGTGCCCAGATTTGAGTCCTGTCCGCAGCATCTTCTGGCCAGTACTTGATGAGTTCCCAATAAGGACGTAAGCGGTCTACTGGACGAATTGCCTTTTCTACACTATACAACTCTTAGTTTATACTCAGACAGTGTATGTTCTTAATGGGTCAGGTGTTTATATCAAGTTCGCAACCTTGACTATTGTAAATATTATCACCGCCCGCGCAATGAATGTTCATTTAATTACTGGAACGCATGTTTGAAATCCAACGGCTCATACGCATTCGCAATTTTGCAACACAACGTTGAAACCTCTCACGCATGTTTATCCCATCTTGCATTTAAGATAATTATTCAATGCACATTCAAACATTTGATTATTAAGTTATTTAGAACTGCGGGACAGATGGCATTTGTTATAAAATAATGAACGTAATATAATTAATGCAAAACAATAAGAATAACATTACCGAATATTCTGGCTTTGATGCTACAAAACATCCACTTTCTATTTGAGCAGATCACCTACTCGAGGTGGACTCAAAGTTAGCGCCTACAAATTTTATCCACAGATAATCAATTAGTTTCCAGCGACGGAGCGATCGGTACGATGGATGCTCTATAGATTTCAATATAAACTATCATTACGACAATTTAACAAAAATTAATACATTTAATTATGCGCTAGACAGCAACCTATTGTATTTCAAAAATAAAATTTCAAATTTGCCTTGCTTAGGCTATATAAGTGCTTCTATTTCGCCTATTTAAGTATACAGTTAACGTTACTAAATTATCAAATTAGAAACGTAAATATAGCGTTACCATTACAAATTAAAGCGAAAATACATTGAACAATATTATTAGATATTAAAACAAAAGATTAAATTTAAAATAATTAAACTGCTACAACTGTAAGTACCTCGGCCGAAAGTAAGTGCCGTGCGACTTAGAAGAAATCGGAAAGTAGCTATTGTAGTTGACCCTTAACAAAACCATAAAACTTGGTTGAGCTCAGATTTTACTATGGCTAATCCCTCTAGAACTTTAGCCTTCTTTGGCATTGTTCTCTCTAAGGAAGCAATACTATCATCCTGCGGCGAATGACAAAACGATTACGTACTTAACTTAAGTTCTTAAACCATTATTTCTAATTCGCACTTTTCTGATAAATCATTTATTGAGAGAGAATTTCGGAGATGTCTCGCAAACAATTTTAATGTACGAGGAAATTTGTTAAAAGAAGAACCTTAGCTCAATGATCAGAACTATTATTTTTATACCAGCGTTTCCGTTGTTACCTTCAAATTTCGATGGGTTCAAGATTTGGTGTGTCTAACTGCGCATACTAATTTATTATCTGATCCATTCCGTGGGACCCAGCAAAGTTTTCTCGTAATTTTGAAGGCCCGAAATGGGATTAGGTAGATTTTTAATCACCTCAGCCTTGGGAAAAATCCTTCTTTGAAAATCTGAAGGAAGTTTTGCAAAATGTTTGACAGTTTTTGTGACTGTCATAATCTGGGAACGTTTTATTTGGTCCAACTTATTAAAATTTGAATTTGATTTAGACAATAAGTAAATATATTAATCTGAGCCGTTCCACAACAAATAAAATTATATCATCACAACTTTGCACATTACCTCGAATGAATTAGGCGTCTTTATGAACTATACTGGACCAATAAGAAAGCATGTAACATATCCCGACCATTAACTAAACACATGCAACCTGTAAATATGTAAACGCAATGCATTTCCCGTGTGACTATTTGATTTTCTCTTTACTTGCTGTTGCTGCCGACTTCTATTTTGTTCATTGCCTACGCCTGCTTTCTTTATTCGTGGCTTACACGCACTGTTTCATAGGGCAAGCTTGCTCTCAGATATGCCAAACATTTGCTGCTGTAAATCCAGGTAATCATTAACGTTTAACATATTAATCAGACTTCTATGATTATCTGCTTGATGATGTTGCCAAAGTTCATGAGCAAGAAACATTAACGCTTCAACAAAGAATATGCCATATCCTGTTTCTTATAATCAACTAATCTATGTAAATCTACCAAAATGATCACTAATCGATGACAATGATTACCACATTAGGGCGCTAAATACATTACAGACACTTACCACGGCCTTAGTAAATGAATGTGACTTAAAATATGTGTATTGGCACCAACTGGTCTGCTTACCTTGAACGCGTTTGTAGCATTGCAGAGCACTTTAGATTCGGCGGTTAAAATGGCGACTGCTCCAGGGACGCAGTGCAACTGTTGTGATTTTTCATATTTCACTTGTATTTCTAATACAAAATCATTTAACTATTCGTTGTAAAATTTTGCTTTCTTGGGCTACTAAGAACATTTTCTTAGATAGAAGTTAATCCTAACAGTGATTTCGTAAACGTACTGGTTGGTATAGCAAAACTAAAGTTAATTAGTGAAGCAAAAATCGATAGGAATTAAATTTATACTGGTCTTCTCGCCAACAGTTACTGTTAACGTACGTCTGGGTTTAAAGCTTGCGTTGCCTTTAGACTTTTGTTGTGCAAATTTCCGACGTTATTTCGTCATAGTTTTATTTATAGCACAATTCATTGATACAAAGATTATTGTGTGCATCATCCGATGTTTGAAAATCTGGTTAATCAGTGATAGGTTTTCATGGTTTTCGAATAAGAAAATAAATTCCCCGCAAAATTTCCTACCAAAAGAGGAGAAACAACAATATAACCCTGCAAAGAATATTGAACTTCATAGACTGTTACATTTTCGGAAAATAAAATGTGGTAGATGATGCTCTTGATAAGCTAAACTACGCATATGTAGTGCTGATTCAGAAGGAAGCACTGACCCGTTTGTAGAATTCTCTAATAATTGGACTCAAAAGTTAATAGGCACAAATAAGTTAAGTCCCTTTGCGTTCCAGTTGTTCAAGGTTACAGCGTATGTACACAAGAGATTTGGAGATAAATGTCTATAATTTAAATTTTCCAAGAGCCAAACTAGAACACATGATCCTATGAAATTATGTATCAAAGAAAGGCAGCATCTACATGAGATGGAAAACTGATCCATTAAGACTATTATCATGCACGAAACGAATGAGCACGAGATAATACTTGCTGTTTTTGGTTTATCCTTCTGGTCATAACTCTATTATTCTTTTATTTGGTGCGCAACACCTAATACATAATTGCATTTATATTAGTTCTCTGCAACAAACAGTATCTAACTATTATCAAGCTGATCATAAATTGATATTTCTGGTGGAATAGGTCGAAAGATATACGCGTGTAAATAAGTGTATGCTTAAAGAATCAAACATGCAAGCTATGAAGGAACAAGCCAGTGGATCTTTATATACAAGTACATACTGGGTGTTTTGTTTATGTGACTATCAACGTAGTCGAGGTCTCCGATTTCAAAAGTAAAATTTATTGCAAACGAAGGTGATTTGTCTCGATTGACAATTTTAGCTTGCAATCCTCAGACATTTGACCGCAAATAAAGCATCTTTTACATTCCTACATAACTTCGTGTCATCGTATGTCAAATCAGAAAGGGCGATCACTGATCACGGTAGCTAGTTCATGTCAGATATTATTATTTAGTCCATGAATATCTTAGGAATAGAGGTATAACTGACTAGTTCTTTTAATTCTCCAGATCATTGTATGGTATAGAGGCTGCATTATGAATTGTAGGCAGTATTGCTTTTACCAAATGGACAACCTGGGTACACAATTTTTATGTAGTTTTGCTGGTCATTAGCAATATATATACGACACATTTATGAATGTCTATAGCAGACATGGTAAATTTGTAACATTGAAACTACATCGAAATCTTCAAATAGAAAACACAAGTTGCCTATTTATCTTGTAGATTGGTTCGTTGAAGCGCCTTCAAAAAAAATTGGATTTTGAGCACTACCTCGGAACACAAAATTCAATCCCATGCTTCATGTATATTTAAACTTGAAAATAGAATTGCTCCTGAATATTGCAAACGAGAATAAACAGAACTGTTTGATTCAATTTTACAAGGGACCGTTTATTATCATCAGGTTGATAACTAAGACAGACCCCATCAAAAAAATGTTAGAAACATTATGTGCATCTAGATTTTTGCGATCCGCAGTATACGTAGATTGATGAGGAAACCTGACGTCAAGATCAGTTAAAAGACCGACATTCTAAGGCCGAACCTGCTTTGTAAGTTCGACATCGAAGACAAAAAGTTTGACCAAGAACATAGAATAAACGACGAAAAAATCGTGGACTCCACTAAAAATGGCACGAACAGGACAAATTTTCTATAAGTCTAAGGGAAATAAGTTTGTTTACTTCTAGAAGACATGTGTAAAACGCCCCGGCTTCAAGTAAATGTCGTACGCAAACACAAAGCCAGTTAGGTGCCAAGATGCCTGAGATTAGTACGGTCGGGGGCACTTATTAGGGTCGGTATTGCGTTCTCCGGCAAATGCCGAGAAAGTTAGTTAGTGTAGCAATGTCAAGAAATACTCTTAGACACCTGAGACCAGCCCTGGTTGACTGGCTGTTGTTTGTTCTGTTATGGCGTCGACATCAGTGGCGAGAGACTGTGTGAAGGCTGAGTAATTTCTTGTTAAAGATCTGCGATAACACCGTGGTAACGGGCACACGGGAAAGTCCAATGAGTAGATGTTGCTCCGTCTCACCAGTTGTGCAGCAACATGTTTAGCGTGAATAAAAATGGAACTGTGTGTGAAGCAAGTCCAGATGTCAGCATAGATGTAAAGCCAGTATAACGGGAGACAGGACGCACACGTAGCGCACAGCAGAAGGCAAACTTGATGACTAAACGGCATGGTAAATTCACCGTTCTTAAATAGCCTGAAATCGAAATCTCGCACGCCATTGGTTTAGGGAAGATTTTGCTTGTTTTAATTGGTGCCGCAAAAATTAAATTTGAATTTCATTTACGCAATATGTCGGCGAATTTTTCTTAACCCGTTACACTTGTCTTGAAAAGATGGTATTTTCACGGAAATTATAAATGGTTGACTAAATTATATGAAGTGTAAAAATTATTTTAATAATTTGCGGATATTGAATTGTTTAAATTATTCTCGAGTTTTAATTGTGAGTTCGTGCTTTTTATCTGTATTATATAGTTTGACCTGTTGTATGTTTGCTGGATTGTTCAGCTCCCGTTGCCATCTTAATTTCTGGACACATATTAGCCCGTACATTTTACATCAATTTGCTATAATATTTATTAAAAAAACTTCTACGAAAATATTCTTTGTATTTAGTGTTTGACAATTAATAATTATTCATTTAGTGGACGCTAATTCTAAAGTAAATTGAGTGTTATGTAATCGCCCCAGCTAGAGTGCCGTGCAATCACAAATCTACTGGGTAGGCAGTACTGTATTTTGCACTTACGAAGGCCAGGGAAACATTTAATGGATAATGCCTTGAATGTTGTTGGTAACAGAACAAAGGTGGATATACATAAATACTTTTGTTCGTAGGTTAGTGATTTTCTTCGTAGATGCACACAAAAAAGTAAATAAGAGGAAACAGAATGTAGAAATTGTTGTTCTGAAGTCGTAATGAATTTTCTGATGATCTGCCGTACCACAGAGTAGTCTGACAACTGTAGAAATCTTATTAATAATTCAAACCAAAACGATTGCCTGGATGCATATCCAAAAGAGATTTACGTGATTGATAGCAAGCTGTGCTAGTGAAACGAAAATAAGACAGCAGGCTCTTTTAATCAGTGAGACTGCAGAGGAAAGAGTACGAATGTAGTGAGCACGTCAGTTTATTTTTTGTGGAAATGCATTGGCATATTTATTAGCATGTCTCAGGTGATTAAAATGCTCGTGTCAAATTGCATGCATTCTCATTGGTCTTGTTTAAATCAATGGAATTGCGTGTTTTTATTTGAATTAATTTACAAGTTGACGGTGATATAATTTGACCCTTTAAAGTATCCTGTTTCGGATTTTTATTTCAGTCCGGATAAATTAATAAATGTGCGTCGTCACACCAATAATACACATTCTACGGACAAAAGAATTCATTTTTTAAGGTTTGGAATTTTGTCTTCATTGATGTTGGTCTCAACTAGATACGCATCATGGATGTTATTTAAAGACTAACTGGAGTTGGTTAATGGAGCTTAGTCGACAATTTGTAGTCGTGATCCTCACGAAATCATTTTTATTTTGATAAACCTATTCACATTTTGTGTAGCAGCTCTTGCCATATTGACAATCTGAGCCCAAATAATGCCAAGTCTGTATACGTCTTGGTGCTCGTGGAGAATGAGGAAGTGGTTTCGACAAGATGATACGATGGGCTGTGATGGCACGCTTCCTGTTGAGATCGGGCATGAAGGAGATAGGTTTGAAAATTTCTTCATGACGTTTCAGAAAATCGTCCAGTTGCAATACATGAGGAACTGGAGGAATAAGCTTGATAGATGAGACTGCTTCGGCGCGAGTCGTATGTTTTAGTGCTGATGTAAGCAACTGATTGTCTGCAGAGCGTATCTCCCGTGTTCTTGGACGAATAGTAGGATCGAAGTGTTCAAGAAAGTCACGTCCAATGATGTTTCTTGTCGTGTTGGCAATGATGAAAGGATAATTGAAACATCTTTTTGAGTTGGAGAACGAGATTGTGTGTACTTGTACCCCAAACGTCGCTATGTTGGAGCCATTGGCGCAGGTCAGACTGCTGGTGTTGACTGGGTGGGTGGGTTCGAAATATTTGTGGCGTAGTAAGCTTACATCTGATCCAGTGTCTATGAGAAATAATTCGCCAGAGGTTGCGTCACGGATGAGAAAGGATGTTGATAGTGGCAACTGACGATGAGACTGGTTGCTGGCATTTGGGCGTTTGAAGCATGACTTGACTGGAGCCGTCGCTGTAAATACAATAGTTTGATTGCGCTCTACCGCGAAAGCAACTTGCTTCGAGCCATCAAACGTGGAGCGGCCAACGATCTTGGGGTGCTCAGCCTCTACTGCCGCAGAGGAGGTTGACCCCAGCAGTTTTCCGAACCTACCATGGGCGGATCCTCCTGAGTTGTTGAGGGTGACCGCGCCCACTTGAACGTCGCGTCTGTGCGCGGGAATGTGCAGCCGTTTCTGAGGCAATAACGTGTGGAGTGGCCATAGCTGCGGTGAGTCGGGCACCACTCCGCTGGTAACGGTGGAACTGTGGCCCTGTCTCTAGACGACGATCTTTTGGCGCTATTCCGGGACGGGGGTCGACGCTGGTCATGCCTGCTCTGGTCGTGTCTATTATGGACGGCTTTGACTGAGGCCGAATTTGGCCTGACGGTGAGGTCCTCGAGCAGGCTGATGAGGCGTTCATTCGTGACATTTGTTCCGGCTGATGATGCGGTGGATTGTGATTCGGACAGTCTTGAGGTGATGTGGCCTTTTCTCTGGGGCAGGTGAAATGTAGTGTTGTTTCTTCCACCACTTGTCTAGACGTGCCGGCAGAACGTCGTCTTGCACTTCGACGGATTCGTGCAGGAACGTGGCCATCTCTTGTAGTGCCGGCGGGAGCTTCTGTATGAAAAGTCGCATTATGATTTCCTTGGGCAGGTTGAATTCTAAGGATTTCCGCTCCATCTCCCTAAATAGCTCAGAAGACGTGCGGCTACCTAGGGACATCTGGATCATTAATTCTGTAAGCCTGTCTTCTCGATCTGGTGTCAAACGCTGCTTGACGGCGCGTTGCAGGTTCTGCCATGGCTGCGCACATGTGCCCTCAGTGTATTGATGCAGAATATCTTTGAGTCCGCGTCTGAAAGACATTGGGATTGTCTCCCAAGCCCTCAAAAATATTGAGCCCTCGTCTGTTATATTGGACACCTTGGCCAATAAAGTAACATCGTCGACCCACTCGTCAAGGTAGTCTGGATCGAATTGGCATATTTTATACTGTGTCCATGTGTTGGTGCGGCCTGTTGCTGGGCTCACCACCGGGCTTCCTGCATTTCCTGAACTGGACGTCATCTTATGCGTATGAGTGTTGTCGAGAATAGATGGCAGTGTAACATCGTCCTCACCCGTCATCGTGCGGCTGTCTTCGAGCATTGTAATCTCGAGAGGGTGTTTTTCTGTGATATGTGTCTTAGAATTTACTTTCCTTCGTGGCATTCATCCAAAGTGCTTGAATTTCTCAAAATCTAGATGTTTATTAATTCTTTGCTGGCTGTGAGTTCGACGAACCGGGGCACCATTTATGTTGGAGTTTTGCGGGGTTAATTACTCCCTACATTTGATTGGTAGCGGCTGTGGAGATCCGTGCACATGATCAATCCCCGGCTTTTTTCCCGATGGGTGATATGAGAAGACTAATACGAATGATCACAAATGTATTGTAAATAACGTCGTATATAAGTTCCTAAGTAGTCCAAATTGACCGTGCTCTAGACGGCAATAAAATTAAATTTTAACACAAACGAATGTCTTAAACACCAGTCACAGCCAAACTTAATTGTCCGTGCTCTAGACGACAAAAGGAATGAATCTTGTTCACAAAGTTGAATGTCTTATGCACAAGTCACAGTTAAACAAAATTGTCCGTGCTCTAAACGGCAGCAAAATGAACGCTGTTTACAAATTTGAATGTTTTACACACAAGCAAATATTCTTTCACAAATGTCTGTATTGAAATGAATATATGTAACCGATTGAAAATACATGATGATATGAATATAGTCACTGGTAAAAGTTGTCACTGATGATAAATGGATTAAAATCAAGTAAAACTTCAATGAAAAATATTCACAAATAATTAGTTCACTGTTTGCTATGGTTTTAACTTATTTAATTATAATATTCCATTGTGCTCTGAAATTCAGATAGGTATAGTTAAATGCGAACAGTTAATCACTTGCATAAATTGCGAATAATCCAACTGAGCGAAATAAATCCGCTGTGACACTATAATCCACCGCATGTTCCTTGCGTATTGCGCGCGGGTGTGTATATTTAATAAACAACCCTATTAATTACAAATAAAATTGCAGTTCAAGAAATCTCAATTAAAACTGCTTGAAAATAACAGAGATTGTTTCTAAAATCACAGTTAAGACAAAAAATATTGTGTAAGAACAGAGTTAGATTATTTGACCTTAAAGAGCACCATATTTGTCAAAATCGAACATCGTTGGGTTGTAACGCGGAGCTACATGTTACAATATGAACTAGAGTTTAATGGATTAATTTTTCCTTCTAAGTCTGTCAAACAAATTCTGACGATACCTTGGACTGTACTATCAGTATCCTCGAAATTAAGATTATCCTCATAGTTAAATACAATTATAAATAATAAATTAAGTTGTAGGGGTACATTTCGCTGTTGCTATCTCGTTCCTGATTTTGTACCCCTACTACATATCAATGGTGGCTCTTATTACTACCCGTGCGCCTAATCAGTCTCTGATCTTTTCCGGATGGTTGATGCGAGAAGGCAAAAACATCTGGTCATACATATATTCTACACAATATTGCAATTAGAAATATAATTCACAGATAGTCCAATTTGACCATGTGTTGGTCGGCAATAAAAAAACAGATTTTAACATAAAATTATATCCTAAACACCATTGACAGTTAAACTAAATTGTCCGTCTTCTAGACGGCAAGAATTAAAATGATTTTTGTTTATAAAGTAACATATTTCGTACACAAGCAGTTATTCTTACACAAATGTCTGGATCGTAATTAGAATAGTCAAACGATTAAAAATACATGACAATATGAACATAGTAAACTGATTTATGTTTATAGAGAAAATGTTTTGCACACGTGGTTATTGTTACACAAATGTCTGAACAGAATTGTATTTATACCATCGACTAAAACATCTGATGACATGTAAAAATCATCGTTAAAAGTTATCATTAAAAATGAAGATGTAAATTGTTTAAAGACTTCAATGATAAAAAACTAACAAAGCTTTAGCTTACTACTTGCAATATTTTCAGTTCATGTCAAACTATTAATCCATTCTTCTATGTGGACACTAAATTAAGTGAAATAAATCCGCAATGACACAACAGATCACCGCGTGATCCTCGCGGATCGCGCGCGGTTCTCTCTATTTATAAAAACACTATTAATTACAAATAAAATTGCAGTTCAAGAAATATCGATTAAAACTGCTTGAGACTAAAAGAGATTGTTCCTAAAATCACAGCTAAGAGAAATATTGTTTAAGGACAGAGTTAGAATATTTGACCTTAAAGAGCACAGCGTTTGTAAAAATTCGACCTTCGTTGGGTTGTAACACGGAGCCGCGTGTTACAATAGATTTGACTAGAATCTTAAAGATACATGGTTATGTGGAGAAGCTACTTCCTTCGACAAAACTGACTTAACAATTTATTTCAAAATATTACCCATCGTTGCTGACTTAAACGAATTGTAAAGACAGAATGCTATAATAATTTCAGGATCATTTCCATTTTAAATTCCCTTGTTCATCTTTATTGCAATTTGTACTCAGATTTAGTTTTTGTGTTTTGTCATGACGTGCATGAGCTCTCTCTCTAGTTGTGGTTGATACCATAGTATAATACAACTAGCTTATTTATTTTCATCAAATATATTAAGGAAGACAGTAAAATGTTAGCCTCACTAATGTAGGTTTATACATTCGAATATTTTACCATCGATGTTGATATTAAACTGGAGGAAATGTCTGACTGAAGCGGTCTAATGACTTAATATAATGAAATTTGTTGATGAGGCTTGCTCATCACACTCTAATATAATTCCTCACTGCTAGAAGTTAAAAGTGAACTGATGTAATCATTCAGTCTGAAATTGATGTGAATGAGGACTTCTACAGTTTTCAGATGATATAAGAAAAAGTTAAATACCAACAGTTTCATTTAAATAGGGCATATCAGCATAGACGCCGATTCATCATCATCATTTCCAGCCACACAAAAGTCAAGTGACTAATGTTTCACTGCCATATAACCAAAAGGAGTGAAAAAAGTATATAAGTGAATTTAGATAAATTATTATTGAGATTTACGAGAGAGGAAGAGGGGTAGAGGGAGAAGGAAAATCTTGCTATTATGAGTAAATTTATCAGGATAACTCACAGAAATGAGGCAAACTAAACCTCTCCACAACACCATTATGGCCAAGTTAGCATTCGGGCAAGGCGACATCAGCAACACAGCTTCCTTGCAGATTTCACCGTATCACGTCATAAACAAACTAAATCTCACAGCTAACTTGGTCCTACTAAGAAAACACGATTACGAAGATGATTCTGCAACAAGATCGCACCTGAGTTCGATTCGATGCCTTATCGCTTAGGGTTTCTAAACAATAACTATGATGCGCATTTGGACCCCATCTCGGCAGACGAGTGGATCCTATACTACCCAATTTGGATGTAAGTGACTTTAATTGTTTCTGCCATGTCAAAATCTGCCCACCTTGTTTCTTACGCCAATTTGGTGCTGGATGAGAGAACAGAGCTCTATTGGGCAATCGGAATGAGGGCATACGCAAAACGTGACCGAGCCAACGAAGTTGATGGAGCCTTATTTGCTTTTCTAAAGACGAGCACTTATTGTCAGATCCAAAAATACGTCTACGGATGTCAACGTTAGTTATTCGTTGTTGGTAACCAACATGTGCTATACTTCTCAAACAACGATGATCGAATGCCTGTAAGCGTCTCAGATCATCAACTCTAAGAGGCCAAGTTTCACTAGCGTATAGTAAGACTGCGCGTACAGATGCATTGTAAACACGACCTTTAAGGCAAAGTGAAATATTCGCGTTTCTCCATAAATGACGAAGGCTCGAGAAAGATACTCTAGCTTTCGCGATCCGTATTCTCACCTCGTCGGACATATTCCCTACGTTATTGATAGAGCTCCCAAGATACGTAAACCTATCGACTATGTCAAGATCTTCATTCTGCAGTCGCAAGGTTGGAGTGAGTGGTGGGTGATCCTGTAACAGTATCTTACATTTATAGGGTTCAAATTTCATACCGAAAGACGGAACAACGTTTGCTAATCAATTTTAGGTGGTCTGGGCAGCATTCTGATTGTCGAATAATAGTACGATATCGTCCGCATAGTCAAGATCGACTAGTTTATCTCCCGGGAGAACTTCAACTCCAGCGTCCTGAATGTGAGAGAGTGTTGTTCATAATAGCATCGATTACAAAATTAAACAAAAATGGGGAAAGTGGACAACCTTGACGAACACCACTGCTGGTTGTAAAGTTATGCGTTAATTCGTTGTAAACCTTAACGCGACCAGAAGTATTTGTGTAGAGAGCTCGTATAATATTAACAAATTTAGTGGGCACACCGCTTTTCGACAAGATATGGAATAAAACATTGCGATCCACTGAATCAAATGCACCCTTGAAGTCTAGAAAGACGACTATTGTGGGACGGTGATATAAATGTCTCTGTTCGAGAATTTGCCTTAACGTAAAAATATTATCTATACAACCTCGTCCTGCGCGGAATCCGGCCTGTTCTTCTCTTGTTTGCGATTCACGTGAAGCGCTAAGACGACGTAGGATAATCGAAGCAAATAACCTTGATACGACCGGAGTCAAACTTATACCACGATGGTTATCACACGAATTACGATTGCCTTTTTTGAAGATGGGAATGATGGTCGACTCATTCCAGTCAAGTGGTACGGTTTCCTCATTCCATATAGTATGAAAAAGTTTGGTCAACGCTCCTGATATTATATCGCCACCATCCTTAAACAATCCCGGAAGCAGATCATCGTGGCCGGCGGCTTTGCGGCGCTTAAGAGATAGGATTGCATCGCGTACTTCGAACTCGGATGGTTCTTCGGGACTAACATTCCACACTGTTGATGCAGACATGCTTTCGGGAATCGGAACTGACGCGGGTGGCCAAGAAAATTGATCTCTAAAGTGTTCAGCCCACCTGTCAAGACGACTTATTTTATCGGTTATTAATTCGTTGTTATTATCATTTATAGTTTCGCTAACTTTTAACTTTCTCGGACCTGTTGCGCGGATAAGTTGGAACAAACAGCGACTATTACCTGACGCGAAAGCTACTTCCATTTCTTCAACCTTTCTGGTCCAAAAGTTTTCGAGATCGCCTTTTAGACTGCGCTTAAGTTGGCGTCTTATATTGCGACGGGTATTATTATGAGTCGAGCCAGGTGGAATTTGGCGCCTTATTTCGAGTATCTCCATAGATTTTACAGAGAGCCAGTGATTATTTCTACGAGGGCCTGCTATGCCACATACAGTAGTACCTGCATTGTGCATAGTGGAACTTATCTTGGACCAAAGTATATTCGGATTTTCGCTATTCAGACCAGTTAGATTAGCCTTAAGAATATTTTCATAGTTTTGTCGGATGGACGGTTGTTCGAGTTTGCCTACATCAATTTGGGGTTTATTCTTAATTATTTTCCCGGAAAATTTTAGAGCAAATCTACAACGGATAAGTGCATGGTCCGAGTCGACATAAGTGTTCCAAAAAGAGCGACAATCCTGGATGCAACCACGCCATCTATAACTAATTGCTACATGATATATTTGAGTCCACAGTTGTCCGGGTGCTGGAGGACGCCATGTAGCACAACGTTTAACACTAGGTCTGAAATTTGTACTACTTAAATATAGTCTATTTTCAGCGCAGCTATCCAAAAGCCGTTCACCATTATCATTGCGAGTCGAGCTTAGAGTGTATCTTCCACCTAAATGAAATTCTGTGTTGCTTAAGCGACCAACTTGAGCATTCATGTCACCCATAACCAGGACTATATCCGAACTTCGTGCTTTACTTAGTAAGGAGCTTAATTAGGAGTAAAAAGCGTCCTTGCTTTCTTCTGTGCTGCAATCGGTAGGAGCATATGCAGATACAACGAAGAGGCAACGATGATAACGTTTTTTTGCTTTGATTTTAGTAGATGTATTTAAACGTGCCGCACACAATCGACTATTTAAAGGGATCCATTCAATTAAGCAAGCTTCAGCTCGCGCGCTAAGGGCAATACCAACGCCCCATTTACCGGCTTGAGAGGACTCTGTGGAACCAGATGTTCGAAGCCAATAACGCGTAGATAGGGATGGTGCAACTAGTTCTGTAATACACGTAGGATCCTGTATTCTGGTTTCAGATACGCAACATATGTCGATTTCTAATTTATCCAACGTACGAGCAAGAGATTCTTGCTGTCCAAGTTGTTTTAATGTTCGCACATTAAATGCGCCTACGTTAAAACCTAACTTAGGTTTAATGAATGATCGTCTACAAGAACCATTTTCGATATTTGGCAACCTAGTATTGGGCTCAGTGTTATGATCTAAACCAACCATATTTATAGTATCTAAAAGAGAGTTATTGTAAGATTGAGAAGAGGAAGGGGAAGGAAAGGACGCAGAATCGAATATAGAGTTGGAGTTGCCTGCAGTAGCCTGTTTTCGCTTATCCACCCTGCACGGCTCAGCAGATAAGGCGACCCTTTTATACTGCGCGACGGCCGATGCAGTATGTAATTATTGTAAGTTGTACTTGTCATGGTTATATGTAAAAGAACACTAGGTCGCCCATTCCTAGTGATGGTTTTTATTCTGAGTTTTCCTTCTCCTAGATAGTCTGCCAAACAAAGCTGATGAGCACTATCTGCCCAGATGTCAGTGGCCAGAGTTTCCTTCAGCAGCCGAAACTTGCCCCTCACGTTTGGAACGCTTGCTCTCATTCCGCCACTACACATTTAACAAAAAGTTACAGTGAAGTTAGACCAAACTCGAGGCTTCACATGAAACGGGATGGTGGCTGTCCTTTTATGGCCCGGCAAGGTTCATGTTACCAATCCCGGGTCGACTAGCTTGAGCCTGCCGGTCGTCAAGCCGGAATTTCTATGGCTACGGGCCAAAATTTCACCTCAGAAGTACACAAATTAAGGTGAAGCCAAGTCAGGACAAAAATGGGAGCAATATTCAAGCCACAGAAGGAATGAGAAATAATATTTATTTGTACATTGTTTTACTAGATGGACGCGCCTTATGCAAGCAAGCTCCTATAGATAAACGATCATAATTATAGAATTTGTGCTGAGAAATGACTTCCTCTGATGGTTTCGAAAACGTAGTAAGAGTATTACCTGCGCAAATGAACATCTAACTGTGGAGTTAGGGATAATTAAGTTTAGGCTGGATTATACAATAATTAATAACTCTAAATTGAGTCCAAAACAATATTGGTAAATTCAATAAAATACACGTATGCTTACATGCATGCATTTTACATACCTACATGCATAAATACTTATATGCATGCAATATAGCATACACATAATTAAGAACATGCATAGATACATGCATTAATATATATCCATGCATACCTACATACAGAAAAACATACATTAAGACATGCATATATGCATACATAAAAACAAGAAGAAAAACAAACTTACACATAAATAAATACATGCACACATGTATACATGACTGATTACATGCATAATTACATACGTGGGCACATGCATGCATACATATATACATACATACCTGCAATCAAGCAAAAAACATGCATATATACAAAAAACAAACAAATAAACAAATATACATACATAAAAACACACATATATACATACATATATTCATTCATACATGCATACACTCTGGCAATGATCAACACAAGATATCTTATTTCGCGGTAATAATGACACCATTCAATTAACTATATAAAATCAACTATTTGTTGCTTAATTAATATATTTAAGCGTTTTTAGCTTATCTGTGTTTCGGTCTAAGCCTACGAGTAGCTTGGTGAAAAAATACATGTAGGCAATTTCAAAAAGCACGAGTAAATTTAACATTTATGTGATTATTGCACAGAACTTTAATAACAGGAAATAATTGTTCACCTTTGGGATATTCAGAAGCATAAGGAGCTAAGAGACGCGCTCTTTGTAACACAGCAGCAGGATCATCGAAATCACGTTGGACACAATCGATAAATTCCAATTTTGCCAGCACGTAATCAAACTGTCGGGCTTTGGTACCAAGTTTTTCTCGATTTGTCTCAAGCCACCTACCAAAACGAAAGTAGAACAATAAAAGCTAAAATACTTTATGGGAACAACGTATGATAGTACTAGATAACTATATTTATAATTGCTATGAATTAGTTAAAATTAAATAATAATAATAAATAATGATAATGAATAATTTTGAGTACAATCAAATTTCTGTATAAGTAGTGCAAAGTGAGAAATAGTTTTTGTACTAAGATTTAAGGAAATAAGTATGACCTTTTAAACTGCTTTAGAAACCTGCTTTTATACTGATATTTTATTTATTCACTAACAAAAATAATACAGAAACATGGATAAACACCAAATGATACCTGATTTAAAAAGCAGTGAAACTCTAGTGTCAAGTCCACTGATCACCATATATAGCGAGGTTTGCGAAAGAAGTATTTCTTTATGAGGTGCACCAAAAGCAACCAAGTTCCGCGGATTCCAAAAGTTATGCTGCTCAGCTTCGACGCATTCAATTTTGTAAAATGTTCAGACGATTAATAAATAGTGAAAATGAAATCAAGAAACTAATAATCGACTATAAAGACAATCAGATTCCAGCGTTGAAACCTTGTATCTACAAGCCTTATCGATGCTAGCTTATATTTAAAGCCTGGTTTTGAATGACGTCGACACAGAAATCGAGATTCCATAACTATTTATTTAATAATGCGCAAGTCACCAACGCAATTCTATCTAAATTTAACGCGTTCCAGTTACTTATGTGAGTTTCATTCTATCAAAAATGTTTGATCACTTTGATCAAACTTCTTAACATATCCAAACGCCAAGGACCAGACTATAGAAACAAAAAATGCTGTAATTGAGAATTATTATTATCAAGTTACATCAGAAATTTCAGAAGAAAATAACTTCCGCCATTTATTGAAGGCTATACTATGTATCGATTATGAGCATTTTTATGTAAGGTACAAATTATTTAATTTCATAAAGAGAGAGAGAGCACACAGAATGTATTATAGAATTAATAAAAAACAATTACATTCGGTTAATGAAGTCAGATAAAAGCTGAGGCCTAGCCATTATGAAACATCATCTTCATTATATCATCACCAATAGCAATACAAAAAACATTAATAACTGATGCTTCACAACCATGTAGACATGCGTAAAATAAAATATTTTTTAAAGAAGTATATGAAAGAATAATACTTTTTTGAAGTTTTAATTAACAGCCAAAAATAATAACAAGTAGGAAAACTTGCTAATGGAGAGTGATTTATGAAGGGAAGGGACTAACTCAGATGGAGATAATCACCTAGGTAACGTAGAGAAATGAGAAAAACTAGACTTCTACACACCAGTATGGCCAACGCAGTTTTAAGGTAAAGCTTTCTTGTGCTTTTCACTGTATTACTTCCAACTGACTACCTTAATCAAACAAATGCTAATATAAATAAGATTGGCAATACTCTTGATGAGTAACAGAAGTGGAAATCGTACTAATCAAATAAAAACACGTCACAGACTACTGAGTATTTAATAATGCGTGTTATTGAAGATTAATAGGACGCAGTGCAACAACGAACGGAAAACACGAATTCTTATGACAGCGGCAAGATCATCCATCTTCTTAAAAATGCAAAATCAATTAGGAAATCCACGACCAGAATGTATAGCTTGCCGAAATTCCACAACGTAGCTGGAACAAGCAACTTAGTACCCCTAATAACAAATATATCAATGGTCAACTCTCTAAAGCACAAACTGACATGCGAACTAAAAATAAGCATACAGCCAATACAAATTGAAATTGAAAACGATTAGTTTCGTGACTCGTCTGATTTCATGAATAAAGCAAAATTGAAAATTATCACAAATAAGGGGATGCATAGTGACTTTAAGAGTCATCTTAAAAATATCCTTCTCAATAAAATTAACAATTGACTCCCTATTATCATAGATTATAATCGCTCTCAATTTCTTTTACCTACAAGTTACCTTAAAAATATATCCGTCTTCATAATCATCATCATCAGCATGACGGATCGAAATACAAAAGTCATTAGTAGCTGATGCTTCAATGCCATATAATCATAAAAAATAAATAAATTTAAAAAAAACGACAAAAATCAACAAATAATAGAAATAAAATGAAAAAGTAATTTAAACGAAAAGAATAATTTAGAGAAAAATAATTAAAATTTATTTGAGTAGGAGGACCTTGTTGCTATGAGTATATTTAAGTAAAAAAACAGAAATGAAAACCTCCAAGCACCTCCATAAATCCAAGAAAAATTACGGAAGTAATAATTATTACAAAAATAATAATTTTGGAACACAAATTATTAAAAGAGATTAATTGTCAAGGAGCGGATCTAATTAATAAGAGATTATTTGTCTAGGTAACACGAATAAGTGAGGCAAACTTAACCTCTACACAAAACCATTAAGGTCAAGATAGCTATAGCAAGGCAATATCGCCAATACAGCTTCCTTGTGATTTTCATTGTAACACGTAATAAACACAACCAAACCTTGCAGCTAACTCTGCCCAATTAAGAAAAGAAAGTTTCGAAGATGATTCTACTAGAAACCTGCAACAAGATCGCCACCGAACTCGACCCGATGCCGTATCGCGCAGGATTTCCAACCAAAATACATCCTAGCAGATAAGCGATTCCCACACAAACAAATTTGAAATTAGTTGACTTTAGTTGTTTTTGCCGTGTCTGAATCTGTCCACCTTGTTTCTTACGCCGATCTGGCGCTGGGGAAGATAATGCTTTAATGGGCAATCAAATTGAAGACATACAAACAACATGAATGAGCCACCGAATTCTATGCAGGTTTATTTATTTTTCTGGCAAGGAACACTTTTTGGCCAATCGAAATATACTTCTACGAATGAAAGCGTTGCTCACTCATTGTTGGTAACCTGCATGCGCTATAATTCTCAAACAACTGTGTTCGAATGCCTGTAAACATCCAAAATCATTTACTCTAATAGGTAAAGTCTTACTAGCATATAATAATACTGCGCGGACAAATATATTGTAAATACGACCTCCAAGTTAAAGTAAATCACTTGAATTTCTCCAACAATGACGAAAATTGGAGAAAGTTACTCTAGCATTCGCGATTTTCATACTCACCTCTCGTCTATATCTTCACTTCGCAATCGCAGAAATGGTGATCGTGTATAAGAATTCTATGTTCAGAGAGTGAGAATTTCATAGCTTAAGACAAAAAAAACGACTGCTAAATTATCCAAGGTGATATGGGCAGAATCTCAATTGTCGAATAACAATACCGTATCATCTGAATAGTCAAGATCGATTAATCTACCGACAGGGAGAGCCTCGACTACTTCATTCGGAACGTATGGATGGCCTTCACAAATACAATAACTGGTAGTAAAGTTGTGTGTTAAGTCATAGTAGACCTTAACGTGACTACAAGTGTTTGTGTAGAAAGTGCGTAGTATTTTAAAATATGATGATCAAACCATTATTCGACAAGATATCGAATTATACACTGCGATTTAAGGAGTCAAATGCATCCTTGAAGTCTACAAGTATAAGCTAAGTTAGATAAAATTTGGTGGCTCATTGCGAGAATCCCATTAGATTTTACAAAGACCCCATAATTATTTCTACAGAAGCCTACAACGCTGCATACAGAAGTACATGCATTTTACATAGCCGAACTTACATTCGTCAAAAGTAAATTCGAATTTTCGCCATCAAGACCGGCTAAATATTATATTATTGCCGGAAATACGGTTACTCGAGCTTTGTTATTTCCATTTGAGGCTTACCCTTATTTACTTTTCCGGATAAGTGCATGGGCGTTATATTTTGTATAATGAATGCATTTAATCCAACTTAATCCTTTTTGACGCTCACAAGGTTGTAACAACCGTGTGACAGTTTCGGAGTTACTTTTTGCCAACGTACATAGTATTATTTTAATCGTCGCAAATAGCCTCTGATTGAGTTCTTACTTTAAAAGTAGAAAGTGCGAACGCAATTAATGGCGCTTTTTAACAACCAGATATTCCGGGAAGTATGCTCTCGTTATCCATGGATGGGAGACAATATAAGAAAAGATAAACTTTGAAATTATACCATTGGACAGAAGATGATCGGCCAGCGCGCAGAATAAATTGTGTTTCCTTATCTGCTCAGTCCTAAAAAGGTGATAAGCATAAAAAAGCACTGCAAATTGGCCATAAATTGAGGCGCCAATGGTTGAAGTATGTTCATGCAAAATTAGAGTATCAATATCAGTTCGTATTCTTCAAAAAATAACTAGACACTGATAGCAAGCAGCTGATAATCGATTATTATACCACAATGGAAGTCATAAAACACCGTCTCTACATGCATGGAATAACTGAGGCGACGATACCTCTAGTACTAGTGCATAGCACATACCAGATTACGCGCGGTAGGCATCCAAAGGCTTTTTTATGGTCCACGTGGGCCGCTTAATCTTAATGTTCAATTACTCATTTTCTCTTAATATATGAGGATCAGTATCTGGAAAGCTTGTCAGTTTTTACAGCTGGCGAACTGCACCAATGCAGTTTCAAAAATATATACCATCTGAAGAACAGAATTGCTTCGAGCCTACCAAAAAGCGTCTCATTACGGTCTAACACGCTAGAAATAGCGTTTTTCTCCAATCCTAATGTAATAGGGATTCAATCAGATATTAGTTAGACTTTCTACAAACCAGTGTTACAACCTAATTATTATTTGATTGGAGGATTAAAGATGATCAATTGGCATATGCTTGGCTTCTAGTAGAGAACTTAATTCTGGGACTCGAATACGTGTGCGCACTGAATTTCAACCGTTTCGTCCACGAAAAACATTTATTTTTAAATGCTATTAGGCTTGGCTCCACGTATTGAACGACGCTTAGAAATTCTAGCAATTACTGATGAATTCAGCAAAAACTAGGCCGAGATTGCTCGACAAGACAGTACCTGCCTGTGAATTTCGGTGATAACGGCATCAGTCTAATTTTCTAGTAAACTTTAGCTTGATTGTGGTGAACACAATTATACAGTTCTACAAATAGCATCTTGCTTCAAGGCATAGCGATTGCAAACATACATAAAGGAAAATAAAATATGACGGTATTCAGATCGATCACATTCTGGCAAGGCTAAGATGTTAGTCCACTGTGCTGGACGCGTATGCGTATCGGATATTATATGGCTGACTAACCTATGCGTTCAATAACGTACCTTACAAATATTTACACATGAACACGGAAAAAAATATGTAGGAAGCCTCCAAGGATGCATAAGTATTTGATTGACCATCATTAAAAACAACCGATAGCTCACCAAAAAGCAACTGTCACTCTAAGAAGGGCAGGCAGAGGGAATTATTGGCTTTTCATAAAACGATAAAATATGATAACTCGTTTACAATCTCTTGCGCAAGTAAAATATAATCACTATTCGAAAAATAACTTCTCAAAGGAAATTGCTATTAGCTACGCAAGTACTAGCTTACCGTTACTAATGAATCGCAACTGTGTGCTCAGATACAACGCAATATCCATGGGAAACCTGTCAAGTGAATAATAGTGCATCCAGTTTCTGAAACTAAGCATGACAAGCACTTTCAACATCTCTTTAATCCGCCCCATGTAGCAAACAGCGTATTTAGAGATGAAGTCATCACTCGATCCATTTACAAAATGAATAACAAAATTCTCTCTCTTCATGAAATGGCAGGAGATGGTACATTAGAGAGCAGCCGAACAAACTAGAACAGTTCGTAAAATGATCTTTTGATTAATGAATCGTGACATCTAGCTGTAAATGGCGTAAGCCGAATCAAAAATTACATATTATATTTTCTTTAAAAGGAATTTTCGTTTGCGAAGTGCTTTCATCTTTTGAACTGATACCACAACTATCGGTTGCGATATGTCGATAAAATCTTGATTCCTTTCCATTTCCAGGTTCACCGCTTGTTTTTCATTGATTAATGGTTTCTCACTGGTCCCGTAACTCTGAAGTCCTCCTAACGCTGCTTGTGAATGAAGATTTGCAAAATAATTCCGAATTTGCTGGACTTGACTTCCAGTCCTACCTTCAGGGTTGATACCACACTCACAGAAAAAACAACGCGTGGCCAACGTCAATTCCTCGTACAAGAAAGATCTACTTATATTTATTTTGCTTCCTAAAGTATTATTCTCTTTTACCCCAATATACGACTTTAATAACTATTCTCTTATACTCACATGTATACTCGAAAATGCACACGCACGAACTTATACACGCATATATGTGTACACAAACAAATATTGACATTTATAGAATAAATATAAGTAAGCCGTATGGATTGACATATACATCTATCCCTGATGTCACAATTTTTAAATTGCTTTTTCGGATGTGTATAAGGATCAATAAAATTTCCACTTATATTATACTATGGTAATCCTCAACTGTCAGTATATCTAATATCATCCAGTTTGCAACAGGTTATAGAGTAAGTGAAGTTAATAAAATATATAAGGTGTATACACGTTTATAGAATAGATGGATATTTAGATAATTATATAAGATATAGAAAGATCTCACATGGTTGCTTATGTGATTATTTAGATATAAATAAGATATAAAGTAGACGCATATATGAATGAATATTTATATATAAGATTTGGGTATATATATATATATATATATATATATAATTCTTTTGAAATACGAGCTTTAATAAAATTCATTGTACCCTTGCTTATGTGCAAAAACAAAAGAAATTTTATCAGATATAAGAAATTTTTCTTTCTCATGGTCTTCTCAAATATCTACTCATGAACATATCTTTATATATAAATTGGAAAGCAAAACAAGATAGAAATATGTGAACAAAGAGAGTGTTAAAAATAGAAACCAATCAAATTGCGTGCGTCACATCCAGTTCAAGCTCAATGCTTGTACGTGCTTCTTCTGCTTACATAAATCCGGCTGCAATTTGTTTATCCATAGGGCTTCGTATGTGGCTAGCTCCCTTTTGTTTTTGCATTTAGTAATTACTTTGAATGCTACGTCTGGAGAACATACGTGAGATGTTTCGATGATGTGTTGCGCAATAGCAAACGTGTATTTACCATTTGATTTAAAACAGGCGTTTAAGTTGCAATGTTCTCTCATTCGAGTAATTAACTGTCTGGTCGATCGGCCTACGTAAGTTGATCGACAACTTGCGCATGTATATTGATAAATAATATTTGATATCGACATTAACGGCTGTTTCTCTTTGATTGTTGGTAAAGGCAAGTGTGTTTCCCTAAATAACACTCGTAGTTTGGCTGCATTAAATGTGCGTGTCAATGCTGCTTCAACTTTCTTTTGTGCCATTCTGGAAACTGCATCCCCCTTAAATGGGATGTTTAGGTAGACGGTTTTCTTTTCTGGCCCATAGTACGTCTGTTTCTGGTTAACTCCCCTTTTAATAATTGATTCAATTAATTGTCTGGGATAGCCATTAGATATTAAATCGTTAATTGCTTTATTATATTCATTTTCTTTAGAATCTTGACTAACCAACCTGTCAATTCTTGAGAAGCAAGCCACGAACTGTTGATAATTTATATTGAAACGGCACAAAACTGCTGTAATGCAAATACTGTGCAGACCATGTTAGTTTATGGTAAATTGTTTTTTTTTAATTTACCATTAAATACTTTCTTTAATAGTACATCTAGGAATGGCAGACAGTTATCTTTCTCGTGCTCTGACGTGAAGCAGATATTCTTTTGTGCTTCGTTTGAACTTTGAAACAGTGTTCGGGATTGCTGATATATTATGTACTCAATGTGAATCACATTGACACACCTTGTTGTTTATATGTATATTTTTATATATACATAAATATGTATATGGTTTGAACACAGATATTTAGATGAAAAAATTATATGTATACAGGATATGATTGGAATAAATGATTTATTTAGCTGATATACTAATATTTAATGTAATTTACATATTCGGTCTTGTACGAACGTGGGAGTACTATTATACTATATTCTATCAACAGTTTTATTAACCTCACTATCTTTGTAACGTATTGCAAACAGCATGAGATTAGGTATACTGTGAATTGAGAATATCATAATATAATAGAAATGGAATTTTTTGATCCGTCTACGCGTCCGGAAAAGCAATTTAAAAAGCCGTGACATCACAGATAGGCGTAAATGACAATCCGTATGGTTTAATTATATTTGTTCTATAAATGTCAGTTTAGATTAGAGTACACATATATGAGTGTATAAGTTTTGGTGAGTGTAGTTTCGGGTATGTATGTGAATATAAGAGAATAGTTATTAAGGCCGTGAATTGTGGCAGACAAGAAAAATACTTTAGGATTTTAAAAAAAGTAAATAGATCTGTCTTGAATGAGGATATCACATTTGCCACAAGTTGTTTTCTGTGAGTGTGGTGTCAGCCCAGATAATGGGACAGAAACTGAAGTCCCGAAAATTCGGAAAAAATCGGCAAATCTTAATTCACGAACATTTCCGGACTAGTAGTGTAAGGACAGTTTCAGTGTCACGGGACCAGTGAGAACCCATTAGTCAGTGAATGAAAGTACATCGATTTATAAAACTGTAGAAGCAGCAACATCTGTAGTCGGTCACCTGCAATGACTAAGCAATATGAGTGGGGTTTAGATGTATATCTGGCTGGAAGAAATTAGACTTGATGTTTCGTGAAGTAGATGGGCGATATCAGAGTGGCCTATATAAAGCTGCAGCAAGGCTAAAACCTCTAGAGGTGTCGATAGAAGCCGATCCGTCTACAGTCACCAAGAATCCCAGGCCTGGTAAAAATTTTATATAGTTAGTTGACCTCAAGTCATATGGCTAGAATTTATATGAAGTCGAATTTACCACAGCTTTGAAACACATAAGAATAGGATATTGTACCATCCAAATATTCCAATTTTTTACCGAATAAATATTTTTTGAGGTGTAGTGCGATTTCCTACTGATAGGATGTCGGTTAGCACGAATCTCACCTGTAAATGTGATTATACCTGTGTTTTTGGTCCTATTTGAACCATTTTTTGCGAAGTACGCAAAACATAATGCATAATTTATAACATAATAGTTGACAGGAGTGCTAGTGTGAACGTTTTTGTTGACAAACATCACAACGCCTCAATTCCAATCGCCGAGAAACAGGCCGTTCGCAATTTGCGACAGATTGACAAAAGTCTGTAAATGTTTGACGAGTTGCGCTACACAAACTGAAGACAGAGGCACTCCTTTAGCTCAATGAGTACATAATACGTCGGACCTGAGCACTTAAATCGAATAGGTTAAGTTTCTAACCTGCAAAAATTTAAAAGTAACCTTATTGGTGGTGTAATGCTTTTTATGCGTTTGAGATTAACTGAAACAGTCTAGAATAATACTATGTATAGGCAACTCAATTGTCATGTACAGCCAAAAAATCACTACAAATGTTATACGACACTGAAACATTATTATATACTTTTTATTTAATAATGTTTGTTATTTTTTAGTTTCAAGCCAGTTATAATATTTATATGCCACTTGGATGGCATACATTTCTTGGCGGAGTGAACGGTCGAGAATAAGATCTCATCTATAATAGTTTTCATAAGTATTAGTGCTATTAGCGAAAGCAAACAATTTTGCAGATACTATGTTCAGAAAGAAAACCGGGGATCGCTTAAGCTTTTCCTTATAAAGTTACAGATGCTGTGCGGCATTTTCGGCAATAGTAGTAGGTGGTGCAACAGAAAATTGCACGGGCATTTAAACTGAATACAGGCATTCACAGCAAGCAGAATTTTAAAAGGATATTGTGGACAAAATCTTGTGGGTCGAAAAATTTATAGAACCAGAAGTACCCTGGTGCTACGCACTGGCTTTCTAACCTAGACCAATCATTGTCTTCCTAATAGACTGTAGATGACCTGTGTATGATGGAATGTCATCGTTCAATCTATGTGGTTGACGTCACGATTACTTATCACATGATACTGACTGTGGTGCTGGAAATTTAAGCTCACCACTAAGTTAATATAACAGACAATATTGGAGAGCCCTGTGTTTTTGCCAGACATTTTTAAAATTCAAGTTCTATATACCTAAATCTGTGTTAGCATAGTTTTTTTTAATCTAAACTGTTGAAATCACCGGCAATATCTGAGGTGCTTGAATACCATTGGGCAAAATCTGATAGCTTTGAAAAAATCATTATATTTATTATCAGAATAATTGAGAGCTGGCGCGTACATGATAAAGACCTCATGAACCAGATTCAATACGTATATAACTCTCCAGCCAAGTTAGGCTTTTTCTGTTCCACTACACAGGCGAAATGCAACACCATACCTCATTGGATTATTCGCGTATTCTATTAGAAAAGTCGCCTTTTCTTGTTAACTGGACCCGATTAACATCATACATATAAACGGCAATTCGCTGTTGATGAAATTTGTAGCTTGTATCTTCCAGCTAGAGATTTCCTTGCTCTCTTGCGACAAGATATTATTGCCCATATTTTCCAAAAAATGTTAGTCAATACCTCCGGGAAAGTTACGACATTATCATTCAAGTATGAAAATTGTGCATAAGAAAGTTGACATTTCAAGGAAAATTCACCAAATAAAAGCTAGAATACGCTAGCCTAAAATTTTATTGGCAAGAGCATTATGATAAGTAAAAACAAGTTTATAGACTTGTAAGAAAAAACCTCTACCTTAGTTAATAAATAAAATCAACAATATATAGGGTATAAAATAGATACTTAACACCAACATAATGTTTAAATCTGTAATTCTTAAATTTTTGTGTATATTTCGTAGTGCTGCCCTTCTTGTTTGCTATCCTTCCGCCATTTTCTTGTGCGAGAAAATTGATAGCACTCGTTGGTCAGTAAAATCTTTAATCATTTACATTTCTAGGTGCACACATTTTTGGCCTTGATCGATGGGGTCTCGCTTTTCTTTTCCTTTTTAAGCCGTCCATCAGCTGCTTGTCTGAAAATGACATTGAAACCAGATTTTCCGAATGCTTTCCGAATTTTCGGGACTTCATTTCCAGTCCCATCTTCATGGATGACCCAATACTCACAGGAAAAAAACTTATGGCAAATGTGGTATCCTCATTCAAGTCAGATCTTTTTGTATTTATTTAACTTCTTAAAGCATTTTGCCTGCCACAATATCCGGTCTTCATACCATTCCCTTATGTTTTGGTTATTGGATGGTTGCTACTATCATTTATAGTTTCGGTAACTTTTAATTTATATGGATCTGTTGACCAATAAGTTGGAAGAAACAGCGACTATTACCTGATGCGAACGCTTCTTCCATTTCATTAGTCTTTCTGATCCAAAAGGATTCGAGATCGACTTTTTAGACTGCGCTTAATTTGGCGTCTTACATTGCGACTAGTATTATTATGAACCGAGCTATATGGAATTTGGCGTCTTGTTTCGAGTATTTCCACAGATTTTACAGAGAACCATTGATTATTTCCATGGGGGCCTGCAATACCACATAAAGCAGTTTCTACATTGATACGTGTTTATCTTGTGAAACGACAGAAACCTCTATGATTCAATGTAAATTCACTTAGATGAACTTACGTGCGCATGTAATCATATTCAACCAAATTCTTCTTGGTTATAGACACACACATGGCGTGTGATTAACATTTGAAATGCCCGTAATGGTTATCTAATTAACCAAAAAGCATAAATGGAACCATTTAGGCGAAATATTCCTTGAGTTTCAAAAAATCGTATGATTTCATTTCAAGAAACCATTCGAAACGCAATGCAGAAATATAGAAAATAAATAAACATTGACGACAATACCACATAGTTTGACGCAAACAAAGCTCAGATGAAATTTAAAATAATAGATTACTCTCGTTTCGAAAACGAGAATAAAGGAAATTACGAAATATATGCATATCATAAATTATTCAGTAGCAGGAAAATCACACTCATTGAATGAATGGAAGCAAATTTGTTTTGAAACATTTTGGTAAAATCTTGCTAAATATATTTCGATTAAATTTGAATAAGCAAAAACATAAATTACACGTTGAGTATAAATGATTTTCTAAATTAATGAATTGAAGTTCGTTGGAGTTTTATCATATATTTGGATCGTTTTTTTATATTAGTGTTTTATAGGTCGATATCTATGTTTCTGGTTTTCCAGTTTCTTGATATGTGGTCATTCGTTTAGCGTCAGCTAGTTGCCCATCTAGAATTAGCAAGCCGTTTATTCGAGGTAAGTGTGCACATTTCTTTCTCGTGAAGAATTTACTTTTTTTGTTTATCTTTGATCTGCATTGTCTGGTTGTGTGTATTTTTTTGGATAATTGTACAACTTTTTGCCAAACCCATAATCTTTTCTTGCTTTTAGGAACATCGGTTTTTGCCTGCTCTTTTGTCCTTCTGCTTTTGTAGCTGCCTTTTTATCTTTAATGAAACATTGGTAGACGTTTGTATAATGGATTTTTTTGTGCTTGATGAATGTTCTGCCTTCATTAATTCGCGATCATTCAAATACTATACCGTTTTAATGAACTCTTTGAACACTCAGAAAGGATACTCGCTGTTTAATGTACAGTGCTTTAATAATGTTTACGAATTTTCAGGCCAAGCTTTGCGACGAACGGAGAAGTTGGTTGTGCTCACACGGTATCATGTTAGGATTATGTGATCATTAAGTGCTAATTTAGTGGATAATTCTACTTTTCTCTGGATCAACTTTTGAGACAGGTGTTGGTGGTTGCTAGTTTATCCTATATATGTGATGTCTTACCTACATTTAAAATAACAAACAATGAGGTTTGAGGAATGAAGACGGTAGATCTTCAGCGTCCAAAAAGAGTTCACTGAGTGTGTTGAATTTAATTTTTACTATTGAATTTGTAAATGATGTTCTAATAA